>JAKSZT010054565.1:4700727-4794703 GCA_026826555.1 Tolypeutes matacus | reverse complement strand
ATATATATATATATATATATATATATTTTTTTTTTTTTTTAAGGAGGCACTGGGGATTGAACCCAGGACCCCATATATGGGAAGCAGGTGCTCAACCACTAAGCTACAACTACTTCTCTAAATTTGCCTCTCAGGAGAACATCATGCCTTCTTCTGGATCCATTAGAGGTCCTCACAACCTCCCTCTCTCAGAACAGCCCTCTCATTTTGCCCAAGCACTTCCACTTCAGTCTTAAGAGAACCTTTCAACAAACACCCCAGAAGGAGGAATACAGAGAAGGGGATGGAGAGAAAGAGGGAGGTATTGTACAAAAATGCATTTTAATTACACCTAAAACAATGGATTGCATGTGTGTGTATATCCTATAAAAGTACATTGCAAACATGGTCCTTGCAAGAATTTTGTAGAATTAAGGGACCTAGATAATGTATATACATTGGAAATCTGTTTTGAAGTCAAACCTTCCCATTTTACTCTATCTTTACTTCCTTATCTATACAACGGGACTGATACCACCCGTTACGAAGCTGCTACAAAGCTCAAGAATGAAGATAAGCATGTAAAAATGTATGTGAAGAACTAGAATGTAGATCTTTGGAGGATTTTAGACACTGCCATTATTATCTACAAAGATTCCAGTCACAAGGTATATTGCAGGATCAGGATTTATTATGATACCAATATTTTCTAGATTTCATCTATGAATGTACACATACATTTACATATAGATTTCTATCTCACTTCAGTTAAAATGAAATCCAATTTAGCACTAATGTTTTGACCAATGAAGATTGTATATAGTTGATACTACCAAGAAATAGAGATTCAGAATATAACCATAGGATAAAACCATGGTAAATCATATAAAATACATTGGCAGGAAAAATATACTAAGTGCTTTCATGTCAAATTGGCCAATTCCAAAAGGCTCTCATTGTGAATAAAGGTGACATTTGAAGTTCTCCATTAAGTTTGCTAAGATGCATGTTGCATGGCTTTTGTTGTGATGTAATTTGCAGAGAGAGAGAGAGAGGTTTCCAAAGGGTTTAGCATAGAATTCATATGGAAGCTTAGTATTTGGTAATGATAGTAGAAATTATAACAAACAGCTTTGGCAGATGAACAAAAACAGTGAAAGTATGGAAGAACCAATATGAATCTTGTTGACTTGAGGGATATTCATAAACAATATGATGGTTTGGTTATTTTGTTTCATAGTTTGCAAGTTTCTTTGAGTCATGGCCTGAAGGGTTTTTTTTTTGTTGTTGTTTTTTGTTTTTTATTTGTTTTTAATTTTTATTTAAAGAGGTCATACCATGGTGATATTCCCTCTAAAAATATTGCACTATTGTAAATAAATTGTTGAGTTCACTCCAGATTTTTCTGAGCCATGATAAGCAGTGATCGCCCCTCATCAAGAGTCTACTGTGGTCTCTGTGAGCTGCTACAGAGCTGCCATTGGTGGGAAATACAGTCTATTTCTGAGAACCTTTGGAATAAACTTTAGAAATGTTTTGTAGGCTTCCTGAAGTCTTAGCATTTCAACCCAGGTTCTTCATGGTGATCTCCAATTGCTTCTTATGCCTCCAATTATAGATTTGGTCCCTCTGTGCTCCTGCTTGCTAACTTACCTTTCAGATCACCTCAAATCCTTTCTCACTAAGCACAGAGCACAGCTTAATGTCCATAGGATGATGGCTTCACTTGTTGGATGGTTGAGTCTTGGGAGATTGACATTACTACTAAGCTGCTTGGTCAGAAAGATCTGTTTGGAGCTCACTGATGACCTGACTGGCCCTGACTTGGACTTACCATCATGGCGGGGAGGATGAACATGGTTTTCCTACCCCATCCCCATTGTTTGGCTTCCAAACTCTTCCTTTGAGGCTATATCCTAACTCTGAGGTGATGAAGACCAGGGGCCACCTACAGGAGTCTGACTTCTGGGGAGCAGGAAGCTAGAAGGTGGGTCATATTGGTGGGTCCTGCTGCTCTCTGGCAATCAGGGTGTAGGACCCTCCTTTGGATCATTTGTGCTCTTCTCGGTGTGCTGAGGGCAATCGCAAGTCCACTTTCTTGGGCTTCATTTTGTTCTTACTGCCAAAGTGCACAGACTTGCAGATTGGCTTTTGCAGCTGGGAAAGCTGATCAAATTCAGCCTCATGTTAGGTACATCAGAAGAAACAAAAGAAGCAGAAGCTATCCAAAAATTTATAATTCCTTCAAAAAAAAAAAAAAAGCAAAGTGAAAGATTAAGATAATTCAATCTCACGTATGGTTCCTGCCTGCTTGTTCTGTGCCAGGCACTGGGCTTGCACAATGACACTGAGATGGCTCTGGTTCCTCCCTCTCAGAGGACCAGTTAGGCACAAGAACCTACAAAACAGGAGTCCCAGCTGAGCAGAGCCTTGAAGGAAGTATGAGCTCTGGGCTTCCAGACAATGGGAGTAGGATTTCAGAGTGAGGGTAGTACAAGCAAGGGCATGGAGACCCTGAAAGATGAAACTTATTTACAGGGACCACCTAATGGTTTGGTTTGGTGTGGTCAAAAGGATGATGAGAAGAAGTCAGAGGTGCTTGGGACTGAGCCATGAAGGTCCTGATTATTCCTTTGGGGTTAGAGAACCATTGAAAATTTAGGGCAAGCAAATCACAAGCTGAGTTTCTGCTTTTAAGAGCTCACTTGGTCTCCCTGGAGAGGATGGACTGGGGTTGGGGAAGCTGTAGGCATCAAAGCCTTTCTGCAGACTGCCACGTGCATGGTCTAGGCAAGAGTTGGGGAAGACTGGGTTGGGTTTTGGAGGAGAGATTGAAAGGAGAGTCACCAGGTTGAATGGATTGGTCCTAGAGACCAAGTAGATATGAGAGAAGAACGAGAGGGGTGACTCCTGAAACCCAATAAGTAAGAAACAAAAAATCTAGCCTTAGATCTAATTTGAAGAGGAAACAGGCTTCAATTTCTCAGGGGCAAGGTTGTTTTGCCAGGTAGATACATGTAACTTCTGCTATTACTGTTCCAGAAAAAGTGCTGAATATGCTATTGGGATGTTTTCTGGGGTAAATGATTGGGCCCATTTCTTCATTTATTTATTTTTCTGAGCAAATGAAACCCAGTCCTGGGCTGTGACCTCTCTTGGTGCTGGGTAGAGCGGCTCTCATGAGCTACCAGGAATGGTGCACCAACAGCTTCCCAGCATCGGGCGGCAGGGGTGTGTGTGATTCCTCCATTGCAACTTCCCAAACCAGAGGCTTACCAGTTCCTCAAGATGGCAGAAACGTGTGCATGTCTTCTGTGCATCAGAGCAGAGAAATCAAGCTTAGAGGAGTAGAAGGATTTCCATAAGCATCTCTCTTCTCTTCCAAACTAGAGCTTTTCTAGGAAAGTTTGATTTCAAGGGTTATGATTCAAAATCCAACATCTTTAAACCTCATGCTAGTCTTGATTATGTGATTGCTCTGATTCTGGGCCTGATCTTTTCTGCTGTACTCATCCCCACCAAAACCCTGAGATTCTACAAATCCCTCCAGCTTAGCACTTCTGACTCTGCTCCCCCAAAACAAGGCTTGAGTAATAATTTCCCCATCCCCAACCATGCACTCCCTTGACTTGCTTGCTTTGTTTAGCAATAAAGAAATCACGGGGATAGGAAAGTGAGCTGGTATCACCTGGAGACTTAGCTGGGCACCCAGATGGAGGCATCTATGGTTTTTGTGGAGAGCAGGGGTCAGCAAAGTACTGTCTATGGGCCAAAGTCACCAAAAACAAAACAAAAAAACAAAAAAAACACTTTTTTTGTACAGTCTGTTAGCTAAGACTGGTTTTTACATTTTTTAAGTAGTTGGAAATAAAAAAGGAATACTATTTCACACAAAAATTACATGAAATTCAGATTTCAATGTCCATAAATAAAGTTTTGAATGTCATTCATAAAACGTTTGTGGAAATTTGGTTTCTCTTGGGTTATGTAACTGGCACCTCATATCCTCCATTTTGCCTCCTGGCCTGCCTTGCCTAAAATATTTACTATCTGACCCTTTGTAGAAAAAGTTCCAGGTGTTGGAAACTTTCTCTACAGTCACCCAGAAAATCTGGATTATAAACTCTGGTCCAGGACAGAAAGAGCTTTTAAATCCTTGTTTATATGCCGAATATATTGGTGGCTTTGCTCTCTTTTAATATTAGATGTTCACAAAGCAATAACAGTAATCACGGCGATATTGATGATAATGATTCTGATCCTTTGAGGGTTGGGGGCTGGGGAGAGGGGGAACTGCAACTCTGACCGGCCACTCTTTCTGCCCTCAGGTCACAGACCTTTCCAGTGCCGCTACTGTCCCTACAGTGCCTCTCAGAAGGGGAACCTGAAGACCCACGTCCTCTGCGTCCATCGCATGCCTTTTGACAACAGCCAGTATCCGGACCGCAGGTTCAAGCGCTCCAGAGTCGACTCGGAGGCTTCTGGGAATTTCGAGGAGCCCACAGCTGTCAAGGCGGGGAGCTCTGCAGAGCTCACGGAGGAGGGCTGCAAGGCCCAGGACCAGCGCGTCTGAACAGCCCCATCTGTATATTGCAATATTATTTTACACAGATTTAAGATTATGCATCTGGTAAAAAGAGTGTGCTAACTGCATTCCAAGGGGGGGGGATCATGTACACTCCCTACTAGTGTATAGAACATTTAAAAAATTTTAAAAAGATATCTATATATATATATTAAAAAAAAAAAAAATCCCCAGCCCTTGAACATGGCTGCTAAACTGTTACCCGGCAACAAGTACTTCCCAACAATGCAGGTGGGAGAAAAGCGATTTCAAAAATGCTTGGTGTCCTCCGAGCTCTATAAAGCCAGGGGCCCTATCCAACTCGAAAGTCGTCTTTGTCCAAAAATAATGCTCTTAACCGAAAAACGATACCATCTGAATGATTTAGTGTTGCCTTGAAGATGGAGGGGCTGTGTTTTCATTGCTGAAAACACCTTTATAATCTGACACCAGATGCTGTCATTTGCCTAGCACCGTAATGAGATGTGTTGGGAGGCAGTCGCGGTGCCAGGCAGACTGGAGCGGCCACTGCAGAGAAAATCAATTCACGGTGGTGTCGCAACTGCACTCTCGGAGAAACCTTAGACGGCCCGCAGCCAGCGCCAGGGCTGACCGGCTCTGCAAAGGATGGCCATATTCAATTTTCATTTTTAAAAAATACCCAGCTAAATGAATCAATGGTCAGGAAGTGTCTGCAGACAAATGTCCATTGCAGGTTTGATGAGTAATTCCTTTTTTCAGCTCAAATGGAGGGAAATGCTTTTTTCTTGGTTGTCTATTTTATTTTTGGATGATGAAGAAGGTTGATGTAAAAAAAAAAAAAAAAAAGTAGGATACATTATATAAAATGCTGTTTAGGAAAATTAGCCAAATCTATCCAGAGAAGGTACTGGTGAGAAACTGAAATTTATGTACTAATAGAAAGATTGTTTTTATTATGATTTTTTAAAATTTTACTTGAATGAAGGCCGACTGAGTCCTTATCAGATTTTTTTCATGTGTTAGTTTTTATAAGTGTCACAGACATGAAGTGAGATTTTCTTCTACAGCAGGCTCTTATGAAATAGCTTGTATTAAAATATGAATCTAAACAACCTGCTCTCTAGCTCTAATGAAGGAAACCATTTGAGTTAAAATGTCTGTTTTTGTAAAACAAATGTGTTCTATATTTTTGTAGATTTTAGATTTTCTACTGATTGGATACTCCAAATTTATCAAGTTCTGCACCACACAGAGGGAGAGGACACTTTGAGGGCCAATAATTCAATAATAATAATAAAAAAAAAGATTTAAGAAAACTAGCTAAAGGTTTATTCTTGAATCTGCTAGAATGGTGTAAAAGTGCAGCCTTTTACCATGCTTCCTTTGAGTAACACGAAATTGGTGCTGTTGTTTGTGATGGGAGAGAAGTATTGAAGTATTAACTTCTAAAACAAGATCATTCAGACTTAACAACAACAACAAAAAGTCAATATTTCTTTGCAGGCTGGGAGCACAGAATAAAACCCCAGGGCCTTAAAAACTTCAGCTCTGCCTACAGCAGTTTACAAAAATACTAAACTGCAATCAATGTAAATAAAATTCTTAGCGCTATCCTGAGACCAGAAAAAAAATCTCAGGCTAATAAGGAATACGGTTTGCATATGCTGTCGAAAGGGTGTCGTCTAACTGAGGTTTTGGTTTAAAGGAGGTGCTGTGCAACCTGAACCCATCCGGCATAGAGCAAGCTGCTTTCTTGTTTTTCTAGTATAGTTCTCACTGCCTTACTTAAATCGAATTGATACACTTAATGCAACTGTTTCTATGATCCTAGAGAAAGGACCAAGATGTTATTGAAAACTTTCTGACCGTAGTAAGCTTTAGGATTTTAACTGCACTGCCGTGTTTGGTGACTGCCAGTCGCTTGCTTTCTGTGTGTTTGCCCCGCCTTTGGTATCTTAGCAAAGAAAAAGAAAAAAAGAAGAAAAAAAGAAAAAAAAAAACAAAAAAAAAAAAAAAACAAAAAAAAAAAAAAAAAAAAAAACGGAGGGAAAAAATTTTGAAAAAATGAGAGCCACATTCCATTTCTAGCACTTTGGGAACTGTTTCGGTATTCTTTTGTGTCTTCTGAGCGTCGTCAGATGCGACAGGCAATAATTCTGTTTGTGACACTGGGACCATCCCCTCTTCTTTGTGGCGTGTGTGTTGATTCCATTTTGTCCAGTGCTACTGTCCTGATTTCCCCCTCTGACACAGGCCTTCTTTCCAGAACATTTGTAACTTGTAATACAAACAAGTAACAGCCGCAGTGATGCAGTGTCAGTTTCTGAATGTCATCAGGTTCTCATATCTAAACATGTCAAGTCTCTTCCCTGTAACTTCTGTATCCTGTAATGCTGGTCATAATTACTGTCTACATTCCTACACAAAGAAAAAAAAAATCTATCTTGGAGGCAATCTGAGATCAATAGAGTAGAGGATTTTGTTGCTATGCTTGTAACAAGTAGAAAACTTTGTATTTAAAGTTTATTCTTGGTCATTATTTATTATTATAATACATCAGTTGACAGAACTTTATTCTGGTATAGAAAGTATTAAAAGTTGTTTTTTCAGCAATGACTGTTTTCTTTTTGCTGTTAGAATAAAATGTCTTTGAAGCAGTCCAGTTTTATCCAGTGTTTTATGCAATAAAACCTCTACCTCTGGAAAAAAAAAAATAACATCTTTTCCTATTTGCTTATGTTTACTAAGAAGAGGAAAACATACTTTTGCAGCCTTGCAGGACTTTAAACAAGTAAACATTGCTCAAATCCCACTTACTAAAAAATAGCCCTGCAGTATTTTGCAGTGCAATTGTCCCCAAAGCCTCGTGTTGTTCAAACAGAAGGTATCTCTATGCAGTATAAATGCAGGATAAAGAGCTCGAGTGTGTCTGGGCATGCTCACGTGCATGTGGGGCCACGTTTCTTTAGAGGCGTGCAGACATTTGTGTTGGTGAGGTAAAACCTATGGAAATGCTAATGCTCTTCATATTATAGTAATTATATGACACTTCGAGCATTGGGATCTATTATTCCCCTTTACTGGTAGAAACTTAAAAAAAAAATGAAATGCAGGGAATCTTTTACCTTCAAATTATCAGATAATCTGAATTCTTCCTCTAGAAGAAAAGGAAGAGAACAAAGAATAATCAAGTCTCTGGTATCAGGGACTACTGAAACAGCAGAACTCCGGCACTGAGTGAGAGTATTTGAAGTGTATGCTTGACACTTCATGTGTGAAGCTGCTTTTTGATTTCTTGTTGTTTTGGTTTGGTCTCGAAACCAAGTTTGTATAGTGCACATTGAGTTCTGAAATGTAGCAAAGACATCCACCTCCGTCATATAGGGATTTGTAAATTCTCCACGTTTCTTTCAGCATGTGAGACCATTCTTACTGTTGCCCTTGGGTGGGAGCAGATGACCTGAATGAAAGCCTCGGCAGTCCTTGACTGTCCATTATCACCAACTGCAAAGGTGCATTACGAGATTATAATGAAGAGATCAGGAAGTGAAGGAAAGAAAGTTGAAGGGTAAAAGGTTGCGTGGAGGAGTCATAACTTCTCTCCAAATCATGACACGATGGATCCCAAACCCAAATATCGACAGGGTCCAGGCGAGGTGGCAAGGGGTCATCAGGAGGCCAGAAGTGCTTGGCCCCCTAATGGTGGGGGTGGCCCCTCTGTAGCAGCACAGGGCTGCCACAAGGAGCAGGGCATCAGGTCTTCTCATCTTTCAAGAGATACTGGACATCTGGATTTTTCTATGAGGCTCTCGATTTTTAAATGTTGGCTGGAAATTTGTTTTAAAAAAACTGTCTAGTGAATGACTAAACAAAATATGGTATAGCCATACAATGGAATATTAGTCAGCTAAAAAGAGGAATGAAGTTCTGATACATGGTACAATGTGGATGAAACTTGAAAACATTACGCTAAGCAAAAGAAGCCAGTCACAAAAGACCACATTTATGGGAAATGTCCAGAACAGGCAAACCTGTACAGAAAGAAAGTAGATTAGCAGTTGTCATGAGGGGAGGGGAGAATGGGGAGTGACTGTCACCTTTTGAGGTGACAAAAATGTTCTAAAATTCAATAGTGGTGATGGTTGTACAACTCTGAGAATACCCTAAAAGCCACTGAATGTACACTTTAAAAGGATGAATTTTATGGTATGCCAATTTTTAATCAATAAAGCTATTATTAAAACAAATAATAAAACTGGAAGCAGGGGGCACTTTTAAGGTGCCTGAATATATACGTCCATCAAAATATTTTTGAGCTCTCATATAGTCATGGACAGTTGGCAGAATGGCACAGTGTAAAGAACACAAAGTGTAGGAAGTAATTGCTTGCATTTAAAGCCTGGCTCTACAACCTGCTGGCTGTATGATTTTCAACTAGTTAGTGGTCCTGAGTTCATTGATCTTATCTGTAAAATTAGGAGAATTAAATGCAATAATGTAGGGAGAAATTTATATGTATACTTTGTAAACTACAAAGGCAGGTTATTGGCACTATAATGATCTAATAAGTTATGAATAAATTTGATACTAATTTTCCACACACAAAATGTAGACTAAAGGGGAAAAAAAAGTGTCTTGGAAAAACTCTCTTGTGGTCAGATGGCCAGAACTCCTCTAGACCAGGAGTTCTTAACCAGAGGTCCATGGACCCCCAAGGAATCTGTGAGCTTGAATTGAAAAAAAATGAACTCATTATCTTTATTTTCTCTGACCTCCCATGTTGAGTGTCATAAAACTATCTGCCACCACATTCTGAGAAGGGGTGTGTGGAACAAAATAAGTATCCCTGCTCTAGACCCATCCCCTTCCAAAGAGACGACCCTGGAAAAATCTCTTAAAGGCCTTGTTTTCCAACTTTCTCATATGAAGAATCAGAGTTTTATCAGAGTAGTGACAACTTTTTTGCCTCTCATAAGGGTAGCAGGGAGGCTGCTGTGGAATAGTGGGATGCGATAGAAAAAGAATTGGTCTTGGGTTAGATGTAAATGCCACTCATCCCTTCCACAAATATTTATAGAGGACCTACTGTGTACTAGGCATTGGGCAGAGGTCTGGGGATACAATGTTAAATCCAAAGAGAAAACAGATTTTAATCTGATAGTCATACCAATAGTTGTACAATGTTGGGAGGAGGAGATTCATGGTGCCAGGAGAACAGCAATTTTCCCAAGTCATGGAAGACTTCCTAAGGAAGGATGATGAGATGAGAGATGAAGGAAGAAGACACGCAAAGGCCCTAGGAGATGGAAGTCCTACCTCATGCCCTCAGTAGCTGTGCGATCCTAGGCAGATCATCCTATTTCTCCCAGTCAGAACAATGTCAGCAGCACAAGCACATGGCTCTTTCTGAGATTAAGTGAGAAAGTCAGTGGAAAGGGGTGTGTAGAGAACAAGCTAGACAGCAACAGATTTGAGGGACGCACTGTCTATGAAGAAGCCATTGAAAATGACTGAAACAGTAGAATGCTTTGCAGGCACACGGCTTTCTCAGAGGCCAGCCAAGCTAAGAGCCATGGAGCATGATCCATATTGCTTTTTTCCTACCAGATTTACAGGCTCCCAGAGAACCACCAGTTATCTCTCATGTCTTGGCACCACTGTCCTCTGGGAAGATGTGGGTGGAAGTCTCTAGGCCCAGTCTGGTTTCTTTGTGTGGCTCTGTTTGAGTCTTCTCTGGATGAGCTCTGCCACCTGGAAGAAGCACCATTTGCTGGAGGAATCTAAGTAGTGTGACCAACTCTCTTGGTTTACCCAGGTCTAGGGCTTTCCTGGACCCAGCACCTTCAGTGTTGAAACCAGGAGAGTCCTGGGCAAACCTGGATGGTGCTTTCCCTAAATCTAAGCCCATTTCCTCTAATGCCACTTGTCTTGAGCAAGCCAAAGGCACAGTTGCCCATGACGCAGGAGGCTGGATGGGGGGAACCATGTGGCCCAGGGATTAAGAATTTGGGATTGGACATTGCAAGACCTGGATTCAAACTTTGCCTGCTGCAGTGTCTTTGCCTGAAGGATGAAAGGTTACAAGTTACCTAAAACTCTTAGCATGACTTCTGGCACGTGGTCAGTCTTTTATGTATTTTTGCAAAGTGACAGAACAGATCTTTGTTTCTCCTTCTGACCTAAGCAGGGAAGGGCTCAAAAGTGAATTCTCTTCCTAAGAGCAGGAAGCCGCTGAGCTGCTGATACTGAGCGTTAAGATATCGTTTTGTGCTGAAACTTTTATAAAGATGATAACCCTGCTGTCTCTTGTAGTTTGGGATTTGCACACTCCCCCTCTCTGTATAACATCTGTATTGTAACAGTATATTATGAAAACCTCACCTGGTGTATTGTAATCACAATCCCAGGGAAATTAGTGTTAAATATTGTGATCTTCATTTCAAGATAGAAGGGCTGGGCACGTTCCACCAAACTGGAGGTATGTTTCCATGGGGAAGGAAAAAAATTCATAGTTGTAATGCAATATTAAAAATGTTGCCCAGCTGAGCATTCCATGTAGGGGCTTGTGTAGAGTTTTAATCTCTTCACCTGTTGGTGTTAAGAGAAAAGAGAGAGACAGAGAGGGAGGGAGGGAGACGATGGGCTTATATGAACAGGGAAATCACAAGCAAAGAGGAGGGGGAAAATTTAAATGATCCCAGACCGAACTGTTTTGCTGTTAATACAGAAATACAGTGCAAGACACATTTAATGGGCTCTATTTTTTATTATACTATGCTGAATAATTAAGTTTGAGGCTAAGTGTCACATGGATTTATCTTTTAATTAAAAAAGCATGGTTCACGCATATTTGAGTGGTAGTCCAAATAAATGCAATATAGAAATTTATGTTTGTTTATCTAGGTGTTAATTACCTAGAGATTGTTCTGGATTACTTCTTTTTATAAAGTGTCATAGGCTTGTGTCAGAACGAATAAAGCTTGCCCATGGAACCTTATCAATTTGCTAACTACAGTGCTGACCTGCAAGGGGGCAGGGAAAACTTTGGGGACTGTTATGTACACACACCTCCCCATTTAACCCACACCAGATAAAACAGTCTTTTTAGAAAATATTCCTAGGACAGAAAGGCACAAATATATCTTCGTTGTTTTACAGCCTCTTGTCCACAGCTATTTATAAAACATGTGATTATTTATGCATTGGGTTATGAGAGGTTGGACTTGGGAGAGGCAGTGAAGGAGGCTCCAGTTACCTGGTTACCCCAGAGGGGTGGAGGGAGGGTTTCCCAGTGGAAACTGGGCAGGGACAGGAAGTTGGCTGCCATGATTTGTCTGAAATATGTCAACCTTGCTGCTGTTTCCAAAAAGCCAGACAGTGGGAGAAAAAGGGATAGTCAAGTTAAGGGTTAGAGGTCACTTTCTTTTTTTTTTTTTTCTTTTAAATTAAAGATGCAGGCTGAGCAAGTGAAACCAGAAGCCCTCACAAATTGTTCATCATACTTTGAGTGGGCCCGTGCCCTTTTCTTTGTTTACAAAGTGAATTTTGGTGGCAGGTTCAGTCAAATGGTTTAGCAAAAACGGATGGCTTTGGTCAAAAGGTTCAACTTCAAAGAAAGAGGCTTTCCAGGGACAGGAAGAATTCCACACGGATCCGAGAATGTCTATGTTGGCTGCACTCTTGCGTCGGGGAGGTGCTTTTCCTTGCGTTTTCTGTATTGCCGCGCCTCCATTTTTGGCTGTTAGTTCACCAGGAAAAAAAATCAATAAAAGCACCTGGAAAACCCCAAGCAGCAAGCCAGCCCAGCATGGTAGCTCTCTTCTGGGTTTCGTTTTCATTTTGTGTTTCCTTCCTCTTGGGGAGGGCGTCTTCCCTGCGGTATGGACCTGGGGAAGCGATCGCGTCCTGGCAGCCCCAAGGCCCTGCGCTTGCAGCGCACGGGGAGAGAGGAGCGCCTGGTGGGCACTGAGTGGGGCGCGACGCCAGGTGGGGGCGCCTAGGGGCCCGGAGTCGCCACAGATGGTGGGGATACCCACTGCACCCCAGGCCTCTGAGCCAGTTCCGTGCCTCTGAGAGATCAAAAGGGAGGGGCCGCGAGGAGAGATCACCCGCGTCCCCGCCCCACACCGATTCCCGGAGCCCTCGCCGAGCCCCAGAGCTCCTCTTGGGCGCGCAAGGGGACGAATGCGCCCGAAGGGAGCTCGCTTTGGCCTGGGCCACAGCGCAGGGCGCGCGGGTCCTGCGCGGCGCCTGCACTAACTCCATTACGGAGGACGAGGATCGATGCCCTCATATCTTTTAAATTATTGACACTTAACTCTGTTTTCCTCCCAAATCGTTGCCCATTTCCTGCCCCAGAACCATTGCTGTTATCAGAAATTGAGTCCCAGCTGCCCTGGGGGTAGGGCCTGGGGACGCTGCTGGGTGGATCTGTGCTGGGCATTGTCCTGGGCATCGGGGGATTCGGCCCAGGACAGGGGAGGGTGGTCCCTGCTTCCCACCTCCCCCATCCCCGGATGCTCAGAGCTTGGGGCTGCGGGAGGAGGGTGGTTTCAGGGAACAGGGAGCCAGTGCCATAGCGAATGGCAATGGGAGAGACGCTTTAGCTTGGGGATCAGACACGCTTCTAAGGCTGAGTGCCGTAAGGCAAGGAGAAGCTGGCTGCCAGCAGATCCAGGGAAGGGAGTTTCTGGCAGAAGCAATGGCAGGTGCAAAGGCTGGGAGGCAGGGTTAGTTAGTCCTGCCTGCTGGAGGACACCTACCTGACCAAACTTGCTGGGAAACTTTGGTCCTGGATGTCCCACTAGAATCGTCCATGGGCCACTGGCAGCCTGGCAATTGCCCTCTGCAATTCCTCTCCTTGAGGGGAGGTTTTTTTCTAGAAAGACTCCCGGATGGAGGGGGATTTTGGAGATAAAGTTTCTGAAGGCCCACGTTCTAGAGGTAGGAAAGGAAGGGACCCTGCAGGGCTTCCAGGGGCAGGTGACATTGGTCTGGAAGGACCTGGAGGAACCCATGTGCCCAACAATGTCCATCAGCTTTTTATTCAACAAATCATCTTATGTTGCTCAACTGCCCAAACTCTCCAGTGGGTCCTTTCATGAGATTAAAACCCACACTCCTTGACTTAGTGGGTTGAATCGTGTCCTCCCCCCAAAATGAATGCTCAAGTTCCAACCCCTGCTACCTTTGAAAGTGACCTTATTTGGAATCAAATGCAATCAAGTTAAGATGGGGTCATACTGGAGTCAGGTTAGACCTGGTGTCTTTATGAGAGACAGGAGAGGAAGGTTTGGGCACAGAGACACAGGAGAGAAGGCCATGTGACAACAAAGGCAGGCGCTGGAGTGATGCATCTACAAATCAAGGAATACCAAGGATTACCAGAGCCACCCAAAGCTAGGAAGAAGAAAGGAAGGATGCTTCCCTAGAGCTTTCAGAGGTAGCCCAACCATGTTGACACATTGATTTTGAACTTTGAACTTCTGGAACAGTGAGAATCAATTTTGGTTGTTTTGAGCTACCCAGTTTATGGGATTTTGTCATGGCAGCCCCAAGAAATGACCCTATATGATATGGCTTTGTCAATGCCTCTAGCTTCATCTTTTCTCTGTCCCTCAGTACCCCCATCTCCAGCCAAAATGGCCTTTAGCACTTCAGACTTGCCAAACTCTTCCTGCCCCAGGACCTTTGCACTTGGCATTCCCTCCTATCCTTTCCAAGCTCAGTGGCTTACACTTCTTAGGTTTCAACACAAGTGTCCCTCAGAGAAACTTAGTGTTGCTGCTGGATCCATACACCCCCTGGTATTGGTAGCACCACCACAGCCCATCACCTGTTTCCATCTTCTTTGTGGCAGCCAGCACTCTCTGCAAATACCTTGTTTACCCCTCTGTTTATATGTTTATGGGCTGCCTTCTTTACTGGGGCTTATGCGCCATGGGCACAGGGACCTGGTACAAACATTGCCTGGTACAGAGTAGGTGCTCAAATCAAATATTTATTGAATAAGTAAAAAATCCCAGCCTAATTATCTTTTATAATAATCAGTAGAGTATTGTGGGAATTGTGCCAACATTAGAAAGAGGAGTTCTTCAGCTGTCTCCGGAAATGAGGCCCCCAGACAAAGGGGAATGTTGACAAAACTTCAACTCAGGCCAGCAGCTTCCTGGAGAACTTCCTGCCTGGACGTGTGCGTATGTGTTTCTGAGTGTGGGTAAGAAGGGCAAGTAGTTTACCGTACTGACTGAGAGAGCTGGTCTGAGGTCCCAGAGCTTTGGGGTCCTCTGCGATCAGCTACCCAGGCTGTACGGGACTCACAGCTGCTAAGTGAGGAAACCTGGATCCAACTCCAAATCTACTAAGCTCTCTCTCTGAGCCTCAGTTTCCTCATCTGGAGAAGAGGCTGTGAATATCTGCCACACAGGCTTAGTACAAACAACAAATGAGAGGATGAAGGAGTGCTTTGCAAATGGAAATGCTACACACATCAGTTATGACCACGATCATTAATATTAAAAAAATATGTGTGCCCGGCCTGTGCCCGGCAGCCTGGTCGGCATGTGCCGCGGCCACCCCAGCCCTCCCCTCCGGCCCCATTGACCCTGGCCACACTCATGCCCATGACCTTGGGGTCAACACCTCCTCTTAATGCCTTTCCATTTCTCGGTGTGCTGACTAGGGTGATTTTCGGTGAGGTCCACATAAATACTTCAAAAATAATTCACGGTGAAGAGGAACGCTTCTGGAACGGATGATGGCACGACGAATTAAACGCTGTATAGGGCCGAGTGTAAATTATTTTAATGCATGTAATAGATCCGCCCAGGGAGACTTGAGCCACTCCAGGTCAGGCCTGTGCGCCCCCGGGGTCCGGAGGGCAGGGGGAGCAGGTGGCTGGGAGCCTGCGCTGCTGGGGCATGAATCATTCCCTCTCTGAAGACCTATTTCCCCAGCACTTAGGGCCTCCTAACCCGAGGAAAGAATGGGAGTGTTTCCATGTCTGGCTGGGCAGAGTGAGGAGCTGGGAGACAGATGAGGCAGTGCTGCAAGCCTTTGTTGGCAATGGTGACAGCCAAACCGGCACACCCTGCCTTACATTCATGGTCTGCTCCTCTTGGGGGCAATGAGAAGTGGTTTCCTGGAGCACCAGCCATTGCAAATGTTTTGTTTTCCCTGAAAATGTTGAGCAGTGGGGCTAAGGTTCCACTTCAGGCCATCGACAAAATGGGGCACTTAGATTAATTGCATGTTAGAGCAGGAAGGAATCTTAGAGATGATTGTGTTCAACGGACCCATTCAAGAGAAGGGAACACTGAGAGAGTCAGAGAAGCCCAGGATTTTGTGTCCCCAGACATAGAAAATAAACACACTTTGTTATATGTAAAGGGTATCTAAACAATATTTATAGAACAGTAGCTAAAGATTGTGGTGGTGGTTTTGTAAATACTGAAGTAGGCTTGTAATCCAGAGGAAAAAATTCATTGATTCAGGAATGTGTTGCTATTACCCCTTATGGTCAGGCAAAGAATAATAGTGGTACTTGATGTTGACCCATATCTGGAGTGAAGCCTTCATCTACTCAGCATGATTTAATGATCATGCATTAGTGCCTGCATCTGTGCTTGGCATTGGCCACACTGCTAAAGGCCAGACAGGAGCCCTGATCTCAGGGATCTCACAAATGCATGATGACCCTAGGGAGGCTCCAAATCAGAAAAGCTGCAGTAACACATACAGTGCACTCAGCTGAGCTCTGTGACATGGCTTTTCCATAGCCTGTCCAGCAGTGCCTGGAATCCCACCTTCAGTGTTGCAGGCATGCACACCAAAGTCTATGATTGAGTTTAGAGGAATGGGACTCACATGTTATGCGAACAGAAAATTTAAGAGGGCAACCACTTCCAGGGAAAGCATTGTGAGCTGAGGGATGGGCCTGGAATGAAGAGTAGAATATGGATGTGAGGGCACGAGAGAGAGAGTCAGTGGGGACATTCAAGGAGGAAGGACTGATGTACTCCAGACCAAAGATCCAGAAGTTCCTGATGGGTTCTGATACCAGCAAATAGGCCAGGAACTCTGGAGCCCCAGACCAGCCACCAGACCAGAGGGTAGAAGGAATGAGGAATAGGGATAAGCCTTGTATGGACAGGTGTCTGTAGGATGGTCCCATTGTGGTCTCCAAATATTTTTTGTAGGCTGTGTAGATCAGATTCTGTTACTGGAAGGAGGTAGGTAGGTAAGGAAACAAATCATGCTACAGCTCCAAAGTTAAATTGTGAATATTCAAATTGTGAGCCACTGAAGGAATCTTCTGAGGTGGTTGATGATTTCTGTCCTCCCATGGTATAAAATTGGGTGTATCATCTACTCCATTAAGTCATCCCTACCCAGCCCGGGTACAATATATTATTCCCTCATCCCGCATGCCTTGCTCTGGACAAGAGTGTGGACTTGCTACAGCATATTAGGGCAGGTTGTGTTCTGTCTTGACACCATCCTGAAATGGGCATTTGAGGGCAGTGACCTTGGCTTGTTTATCCATTGATCTCTGATGACCATACTAGAAGCTCCATGAACATTTGATGGCTCCACACATATAAGTGAATTGATACAATTGGATAGCATGGTGGCCACAGAACCAAGTTTAAAATCTGGACTTCCTGGATTTTAGATCTGTATGACCATGTTATCCTCCATGAAGTTCCTGGGAAGAAATCACTCAAACCATCAAAGTTATAGTTTTTGGCTCTTAGATTGCAAACTTGAAGAAATCCAGACTAGCATATCTCCAACACAATGAATACCATGGGACCTCAGCAGGCTGATGTAGACCTCAGCATGCCCTACATCCCTTTGACTCACCCCTGACCCCATCAGCAGTCACAGTGGACAGTTCCAGGTTCTGACAGTTTCCTACATCAAGAACCAGAGGAGCTTGCTCAGCTGCTTGCAGGGCAGCCTCAAAGTCCTGGGGATTTAATGGCCCCAGGGACAACTGTCATTCAACATGGGTTGGAAGTCAGTGAGCTGGCATTCTGCACATTACCTTAGAGGGTCCTATTGGGATGGAGACCCAGTGGTCCACTGTGGTCATTGGCTTAACTGTGTACCCTGTGCTGGCTTTCCTCCCACCCCTGTCTCACGTTCTTCATCCCTTCATTTGTGCTCTCTGGGATTATCTGCACCCAAGTCCTTGTCTATCAAGTGCCTGCTTTGGGGAGGAACCCAAGCTAAGACAAGCACAAAGCAAATATATGAATAAATGTGTAATGAATGAAGGAAAGAAGGAGGGAAGGAGGGAAATTATGGATAGGTGAGGGGAATCTGAAAGGATGCACATTTCAGGGTCCTCCCTGGCCTGGATTTGATAACAAGGACAAACAGCCAGGAGGGCTGTGTGGTTACTGCCTGAAATACAGACTGAGTCACCCGCAGTGCTGCAGGGGTAAGGAGGCAGCCTACAGGCTCTCTTGATGGCACAGCCTGTGTCCATGACCCACTCCTAGCACGGCCCCAGAACATGCCTCCTTGTGGCTGGTCACTGTCCATGACTCCACCTGGAGTGGAAGGAAACTTTAGCAATCGATGAAGCTGGTGGTCACCGAAGAGAGGGAAACTTGTCCTTTCATGCTACAGGAAGACTATGGAAATCTATGTTCTGAACCATGTCTTGTAAAAACAACACAAAGCTCCAGATAACTGAGACAGGAGTGGGGAACACAGAAGAGCTGGGGCCAAGTGAGGAGAGAATTCGATGCCTCTTCCAGATGGCGCCTTCCCACCCCCCGCCCATTTTGATGTGAGGACAGGAACGCATCATGCACCTGAAGGCGGAAACAGAAGGCTCCACCAAAGATTGGACTGAGAAAGCCAGACGCTGTCGAACATTTAACAACAACCAGCTTTCTCCCTGGTGCCGGCTGTGAGTGCTGCTAAGAATAGAACCAGGACGAGGGCTGAGTCTCTCCCTGCAAGTGTCCTTGGGGGCCGCACTGTCTAACTCTTGCAGGAGACCCCACTCTCCCTTGGGCTGACTGGGAAGAGGGCTCAGGCTGCCCACCTTGGGCTCCTCAGCTGACCTGCCCTTTCTGTGGCGTGTTGTCATTTTGCAACCAGGGAATGATTTAAATCACCATATATGCATTGTTTGTGCTTGGTGCTGAGGAGCGTGGAGGAGAGAGAAGATGTCCTTGCCCTTTGAGAGTTTGGGGGTCCACCTGGAGTGACAAGATGGACAGATGGAGAAGTGGGGAGAAGAGGCAGAGGAGAGAGCACTGCAGGGAATCACGTCTCAGGGAGCAGGTGGAGAAGCTGCTTTAGCAGCTTTCGTGGGGCCAGGAGAGAAATCGGGTGATGCTGGTTCTCAGAGCCAGGGAGGAGAGCATCAGAGGTGTCCATTGGGTCAAAAGCAGCAGAATTGTCCCGGAGGAAGCAGGAGAAGGAGGCTGGGGAAAAAAGTTGAGCAGGCAGACACCTCTGAGAAATTTGGCAATAAATGGAAGAGACAGAGAACATTGGGGATCAGTGGAACATGAGGTGAAATGGGCCGGGCACTCTCCACACCCAGACACCCCCTCCCACTAAGACTTGGCCTAGTGAAGGAGGCTCCACTCTTATGGCCAACTCTGAGTAAATGTCGCTGCATGGATCTTTTCTTTCTCAGGAAACCCTTTTTATATTGAGAAATCCTGCCCTTGCTAAAGAGTGGCTCCTCTAATAAAACCCAGTGCTTCAAACATGACTAGAGCTAAGGAATTGAATTTCTACAAGACGGTAGCCAATGCCAGGATTTGGCTCATGGATGTGGAATTTTTCTGGCTCACTGGTCTACACGGGAATGGAACCCTACATTTGACCCAAGGAGCCCTGAATAGGTGCTGAGGGCAGGCCTGGGAATGACTCCAGAATGCTTGCTTATAATGCATCCCCTCATTCAGTGGATGCTCACTGAGCACCACTTGCCCAAGCAGCAGTGCTGTGAGGAGATCCCTACTGGGCATGATCTCTGCTCTCATGTTCACCTGGAGCATCAGATTTGGCACAGGGGTTCTCCAAACCCCTTTTAGGAGACTTCTCAGTAATGGATACTTGCCAAGGGTTCCTTCCTGAACGGAGGAGCATGGTGTCTTGGAGGATAGAGAAATAAATCAATAATTTTGAAGAGATCCCATCTCAAAGACCTCCATCTCCTGACATAGGGCCTCAGGTTCTGCCTACCACCCTCCAATAGAAAAGCCTAAAGGGCAAGGAAGGCGAGGAGTCTTGCTTCTGTCCTCCCACTCAACACCTTCCAGTTGGTGGGATTTAGGAGCTGTCATCTCCAAGCAGAGAGACAACGCTAGTTTCAGTGTGACAGGCATCCGTTAATGCCTCCTTTGCCAAATTAGCTGGTCCTGCCTCCTTCTAGGATTCTCCATTTTGCTGCTTCTGACCAATGCTGGCCTCCTTTCCCCTTCATCTTTTAGAAATCCAATTTTACAAGCTGTTGGTCTTGAGTGTGGACGGTTGCATTTTATTAATTTGAAAAAAAATTATTTTTAATGACTCCTGCAGCCTGTTCCCCCTGCTCCCACAGCTGCTGCCCCTCTAGAAAGCCCTTTGTGTGCACTCCTTGTAGCTTCAGGATTATGGACTGATGGCCCTGGACAGTGTGCGTCGCCCACAGAGCTGTTGCAGTTAAGCATCATGGCTCTTTGTTGGGCTCTGGCCTTGAGAAAGGAAACTGTACTGGTGCCTCTGGGGAGTAATTCACTGGGCAGTATATAGCATTTTCAGTGACACCCAGACTACTCTGGCTTCCCTGCACAGAACTGACCAGTTCCACTCCCCAGGACTATTAAAGCATTGCTAAGATGAAAGCACAGCCCTTCCCTTAGAATCTCATTTCCCTCCTTTTTAAAAATAAGGCCATCGTTAGCAGTGGACGGTGTGTGTGGTCGTGGTGGGTGCCCTAAAGCACGGTGACTACACCCTGAGCAGGTGTTCCTATACTCAGCCCCCATTACCTGCACCCTCACCCCAGCCTCCAGCTGACCTGCTCGATTTCATTGCATGCTGTCAATTCAGTGTCCTCAGAGTCACCCTCTTCAGGGGATTCTTCCTTGCCCATTGTCTCATTTGGCCTGAGCTGCTATCACAAACACCACAAACTCGTTTTGGCTTCAACAACAGGAATTTATTGGCTTATGGTTTTGAGACTAGAAGAAGTTCAAAATCAAGGTGTCAGCAAGGCAATGCTTTCTCCCCAGAGTCTGTAGCATTCAGGTACTGCCTACAGGCAATCCTTGGAGACCTTTGGTTTATCTCTACTTCCCATCACAAGGTGATGTCCTCTCCTTTTTGGCATCTGTGCCTCCGGTAAGCTGGATGAAAGCCCAACCTACTTCAGTAGGCCACACTTTAACTAAAAATAACTTCTTCAAAAGGTCCAGTTTATAATGGGTTCACCCCAACAGACAGAAATATGGATTAAGATTAAGAACTTGTGCTCATTGGGGTGCGTAATTCAACCTGCCACAGCAATGCTGTGCCCTCCTAGCAGCACTTCAGGATTCAGTTTAGGTGCTTCTTTCTCCTGGAAACCTTCCTTGACTCTGGCAGACCTTGCCAGTGTCTCCTTCTCTGAGTGCTTATGCTACTTATGACCCCAGCAGCATAACTCAGCACAAGAGGGCAGGCAGTCTTGGCTCTAATGTGGCCTCCCTGTACCAAAAGGGCCCTGGTGACCAGCCTCTTCAATCCCTCTTCCTTTGTCTCCTTTGCAGTGCCTAGCACTGGAGGGATCGAGCAGTGCTTGCTGTGGGGTTGACCAGTTGACAGAGAAATGGACAACTGAACCCATGGTCTGTGCAGTTTAGTGACTTTGGCATTCTTTTGGGGTTTCCAAGATCAGAAAAGGCAAGAAAAGGATGAAGCTTCAAGCAACACCAAAGTGGATCTTTCTGGAGGTCTCCTGCCCTGCTGTTGTGTGATTACATGTCTAAGATCCTAGAACTGCAACCCTGATGACATGGGACACTCAATCCTGCCCACTGGCCACCGACAGGCATGCTTTAGTAAACCCCCTTTCCCGCCTGATGGGGTCATCATTTAACTGAAGGCTGATTTCTGTATCAAAGGCCCTTAACATGTGAAAATAGCCTCCCTGGAGTCTAGCAAAATCACACATTATACTTATTTTTGTGTAATGGTTTACAAGGCTGACTGGTTCAGGGTTGCATTGTAATTCTAACTGTCCCTTCTGAGGACACTGCCATTAAACAGATTATGTAATTTAAAATAGAAATAACAACAATGGCACAATCTGTTAAATTGCTTATCTTGATTAGACAATGGTCAGCAATAAGTGCATGTTGTTTGGCTGCCTGCCTCTTTCTTTCTGTACGTTGGTTTCCCTTCTCTACCGGGTGGGAGCTTGTGTTGTGTCTTGGCCTGTGTGTATCTGTGTGACTCAGGGGAGGGAATGCAGAGTTCTTAGTTGCTTTGACTTAGATTTGAAGTTTGACTCCACCTTGTCATAGGTGTGTGACCTAGGCCAGGTTTCTTGGGCTCACCTCTGAGTGGGGGCAAAGCATGGTTTTGCAGGCTGTGGTGAGGAGCGGCGTCACAAAGGGGCACGAAGCCCCGGGCAGGTACACGGCATGCACGTGCCACATGCTGGCCATCCTGTGGCTGATGGCGAGGTGCACGTGTGTGTGTGTGAGCTGTGATAATGGATGGGTTCAGCCTCTCGGTTCACTGCAGTATTCCCCTAAAGTAGATCATTATTCTGTATGGAATAAATAGTGTTAGCGGGCTGATATGCTTAAGGCTAATGAGCCCATGTCTAGCATCTGAGAAGCCAGATAACAAGACATGTTTTTCTCCATTGGTTTCTATTGATGTATTAATTAATGAAATCCAAGATTCCCCTTTGAGCTGGAGGAGTGTTTAAATCACTCCTGGGCTGTACATAGCACTGTCTTCCTTCCTGCTCCCAGATGCTGCAGAGGGCTGGGAAAGGGCAGAGGCCTTCCTGTCACTGGCCTGGCCCAGGTAGGAGCAGGAGTGGTACCCTGGCAAGCCCCTCCTTCACCATCAACCAGAGAAGGTCACTTCAGGCAGCCCGGGGGCCTTGGCTCCAGACCTGTGAGTCCCATAGGCAAGGCTGGAACCCTCCTGCTGTAGGTTTGTTTTGAGCCCCCATCTCCTGCCAAAAGTGATGGCCTGGTAAAAGTCACGCTGCTGAAATGAGATAGGTTTGGTTTCCAGATCTAATTCTGGCATTTTGTCATTGTACCAGCATAGTCAAGTTGTTTAAATTCTCAGAGCTTCCATTTCCTGGTCTAAGAAATGGGGATGATGCTAATACATACTCCAAAGGGTTATTGTGAGGATTATATGAAATAGTATGTGGGAAGAAGTTCCTGGCATGGTGCCTCACATTGAATGGGTAAGTAATGCAATGGGAATGATTATTACTTGTAACAATGATAATACATCTTATTAAATATGGAATGGGGAAAATAAGATTGATGAAAAAATATTTTTTTACAAACATGAAATTGCCTTATTTTTAATACTTTCTAGTGACTTTAGGCTTTCCTAACTGTCTGGCAAAAAGATATCCTTTAGGGACTTGCTTCAATAGCTATTTAAAATCAATGTGTGATTAGCATTTTATTTTCCATACAAAGAGAAAAGGGTATTTGGAGAAAAAAAAAAGCAACATTGCCCTAAGTGGCTTACATGTCTCAACAACCTTGCCAGAACCATTCATTTGTTTCTTGGCCCCCATAAGTAACCACAACCCCACTGCACCCCTGCCCATCTGAACTTATAGTCAAGGGAAGGTTTCCTGCAAGTCTGTTCTGTTTCAACCATGGAATTCCCAGGGCTGCAGTCATCACCTCTCAGCCTAAAGCAGCAAGTCAGCTTCAGAATACCCTGTATCTTGGCCCACTGTTGCTCGCCCCTTGAGGCGGAAAGCAGGTGTCCCCGGGAGCATGACAAGTGTCATTTCACTGCTCTGTAATCATACAGCAATGACCTGTGACACCTCATAATGGGAAGCATGTGCGCAGTCCCTGGTCCCTCCATGGCGAGCCTCCGCATCTGCCCCCTGATGCCACTGCTGGGATGGGGATGGACAGAGGACGCCTCTTCTCTCCACGCCACCTGCCACACACCCACCACCTCCTTTCTTTTTCCCACATCATATCCATCCACCTAATGTTTGCAACTCAGATTCTACTCTATTTAGAATCAATAACCATTTAGTATTAAAATTCGAGCCGAACTATAAACCATAAAAGCCCCTGATTATTTCATTTGTAATTTGCTAATTGAGTTAGATATTTAATTACACATTCCAAATATTTGATGAATTATTTCAGCTCCGCATAGCAAGCAGTGAGGGGGCTTACATCTTTCAGAAAACATACAGCTCAGAGAGATGACATGCGGGAAGCGCTGTTGTCATGTCTGAAGTCCAAACAACTGGTAGGAGGATCCGCTCTTTCTTTGAAGGAGCCCACCCAGGTATTCAGTAAGTCCAGCTTGTTGTCCAGCATCCTGAATCTGTGCCTCTCCCAGACTTTCTTCATCAAAAGCACTCTCTGCTTACCCTTTCCTTTTGGAGAGATAATCTTTTCTCCTTTGAGCGTCTTCCCGCGATATAAGGTGATTCTTGCCCCTTCTTATCCTCCTGATGGGCTACTTTTTTGACGTGGGTAACAAGGAGTCGACTTCTTGCCCCTCGTTCCTTTCTCTCGCCTGGTCCCTTTCTTTTCCTCCCAATTCATCTCGCAGCAGGCCTGTCTGCATCGGACACCAGATGGCCCCCACAACCTTCTGAGAATGGATTTGCATTAGATACTACTCCGTCTCTGGCTCCCTCCCTTAAGGTGTGGGAGTGCTGTTTCTCTAGAAGAAAAAAAAAAGATAATTTCAGTACAAGAAAAAAATGCACAAATGTTCATTTTTGTTTCTTCTGGATCTTTCTGACAATAAGTGGGAGCCAAATCTACACAGTCCCCAAAGTGTGCCATGTTCCTTCTAGACCATGACTTGGGGACCCCTGTCTGCTGGCCACTAGCCTTAGGAATCAAAATCTCCATGGGATGGTATCACCAGATAAGGTGGAAATATGTGTGTTAAAGTGAGGTGTTTGGTCTCGATTGGCCTGGTCCTCTACTGACATCAGCTTGTCTCTTTGTTTGGCGAGTAAACTGAGAGCTGAATTGGGCCTAAATAACCAAACAGAGGACAGTGGCTCACACACTACCCTGGCCCATACCAGACCGAGGGGGAGAATAAAAGATATTTCTCACTAATCTGCACTTTGAATCCTCTTCTATTCTCATAACAGATTGTGGCAGGCCATATGTGGAACTACCAGTGACCATTGCAGAGAATCCCAGGGAAGATGAATGGATGATATGGAGGAGAAAGCTGCACCCCAGTGGCAAACCTGCAATACAGCTCAGAAGGTGGAAGTTGGCTCTTAAAGGGCCAGCCGAGCCCCAGTGCAGTGCCAGGGCAGGCAGGGAAAGCAGTGTGCCCATTGCCTTTTCCAGTGGCATTGCTCAGATGCAGAAAGGTATGCTTTCTGAAATTAAATTCAGGTGCAGGACCCCAACAGCCTTTATTGGAAGGATGCAAATGCCCATTTCCTCCAAGCAGACTGCTCCCAATTGAGTGCAGCCGTTTCTGCATGTCAGTCTACGAGGGCACAGGTGATGCTTGAGGACCAAGAAGCCCTTCTGTGTCTATCCATAAACATTCCTAGAGCGGAGCAGAAGGAATTTAGGAATTCTGAGATCTGGGCTCTTAATTCTGCCCTGGTTCTGCTCTTAATTGGATCCGGAGATTGTTACTTTACTTTTCATGTTACTCAACTGATAACGAGGGACAATATGTCCGGCACAGCTGGAATAGAGGGGATTCCACCGGAGACAAGGATGGGAAAGGTCATGGAGAACTTACAAAGTTCCAATCACCCAGGATTGGGTGATGGGGCTTCGTGGGGCAATTAGCTTCTCCATTCCTTTTGTGGCTTCTGTGCTTTTAAATTTATGTGTATTTTAACCAGCCTGAGTAAATAGATATGCCCGATTTTATGAGAAACGCCTCAGATCCCTTTGAAAATAGGGAGTGTGTAAAGTAAAAACCAATAAATAATTTTTCAATAGGATACTAGCAGCAATGAGCAACGCAGGAGGTGCCCCTTTGCGCCTCTCGAGGCCTGGGGCCACCTTGAAATAGTGATGCTTCCAGAAGCAGGATGCTTTCTGGCCCACAACCCCCTGCCCTCCAGGTGGGTTTCCTGGAGGAGAAGGTGCAAGTCTATGAACAGCAGCCTTAAGGCATGTCCTTGCAGGGCTGAGGACATCCTCTCTGTCCTTGCCTCCACAGCACAGCCCCAGAGCCCCCCAGAGCAGTCTCACCCTGTCCCTACCACCCTGCTTCCTGGACCACACCACCATTTCTATCACTTTCCAGACCCTTTAAAGAATCAGCTCCTCCTTGGCTCAAGATCAGTGTTTAATAACAATGAAAGAGAGAATCCTATAGTGTTTTGGAAACAAAGAGCAGACTATAGAAAGGTCTTTATCATCTTGGTAAACTTCAAAGTCAAGACGTGACAAGTCTGATTGACTGATGAAGCATATTCCCTACGCCTGACTTGCTTCCTTGCTTCCTTCTCCATCTTCTGCTTTCAATTCCTGTCCTTAAGACCAAGATTAGCTATCTTCTATAGAAAGCCTTTCGGGATCCCCATCCAGAATGCACCCTCTGATTCTCTGTCACTTCCCTCTACACATGCTCCTTCTTTCCAGGATGAGCAATTCCTTTGCTGTCTTACCTGAGCTGGCCTCCTCTTGGGTTTGCTTTGAGTCTTGGCACAGATTAGGTGTTCAATAAATACAATGTTTAGGGTGAGTGGATGGATGAAAAAAACTGCAGACACCCTCTTTGAACACCTCCTTGCATTTGGGGTGCCACTGACTGTACTCTGTGGGGTATGATGAGGCTGATCCTACCCATGTGTTCGGTGTCAAAGATTCTGCCTCCAGACCTGGACAGAGTTGGGGAAATTAGCAGGAAGAGAGGCTTGGAAAAAGGCACTTTCCTTGGAAAGAGCAAGGCAAAAAGTCCTCATCAGCTGAAGGTGAGGACAAGGAAGTTAGAGTGATGATGGCTAGTGAGACAGGAGAATGCCCTGAGCTGATGCCCCGGATCAAACAGCATCCAAAGAGACTCTTTAAATACAAATATCCAACATCATTGTCTTTAGGGTATTTGAGCTTGTGTAATGCTTTCCTATACTGGGACCAGTCCCTTGAGACTGAGGGTAGCAGTGGAGGAGATGCACAGAAAAGGAGGTGAGTCTCTGCAGAAGTTTCCTGGAGCCCCATGACACATGCCTGGCAGACTGCAATAGATATGCCTAGTTCTGGATCATCTTAGTGGAGAGGGACTTATAAAGGGGCCGCCAACTTCATTACCAGCTTCTAGGCAGACGCAACATCACTATTTTGGGAATCTTCAGAGACAAGAGTATAACGCGTGTCCTGGGTCCTGCAATCTAGTGTTTGACACTCACACACACACACACACACACACACACACAATTGTGGAGAAGTGGAAGGCTGTGACATACACTGGCCCATCAGAAAGTCCCCACTGTCTCCCTGCCATCCTCCCTCCCCCAGATCTGACCTACTGAATACTGTGTATGAGGCACTGTGCTTGGTGGTAATCCAAAAAGCAAAGCCCAATGGCATTGCCCCGGCTCTCAAGGAACCTGCAGCTGTGCACAGTGCAAGACTTTGGCCTCGCCCCAGGTCATGAGGTCAGATGGGGCTGCAGTTGACATGGCATCTGGATTACAGGTGTAAAGGCACATACCAGTTGAATGATCAAGTGATTAAAAGTGAAAAAGGAACTGTGACAGCTGCTAGGAAGGAAAGAAAGGACACTTGGTAGAGGAGAACAGATACTAGGATGCCACCTGTCCAAGGCCTAGGGATAGGGGAGGTCAGAGTAAGACTTAGCATTTTTATATAATAGAGAAAAAATATTTTAAAGCAAAAATGCCTAAGGCCATTTTCACCTTCTAAGGATGTGGGTGCATAGGAGGTTGGTGGAATGGGGTGGCATGATTCCCATCAGCAAGGAAATAACTGGTTCTTGCCCTGGTGGGTGAAATTAGGCCTGGCAGTTGGGGGGTAAAACTGTACGTGTACATGGTGGCAGCAGTGCCTGGCGCTGAGTCTGGGATCTGGGGTAGAGGGGGCGAAATTGCTTTGCATAATAAAGTGTTAGGGTTTATTTATTTATTTGAGTTTCAGGAGGGTCAACAAAATAGGCAGAGAGGGATCATGGTAATAAGGGAAGAGGTGGAGCCCATGTTTGTGGAAAGATGAGGGACTTTGAAAGAAAGGAGAAATCTATGATTCAGTTTTAAATGATCTGCTATGTGGGACTGCAGTATATTCCCTTCTTACTCTAAACACCCCCAACCCTGTTACTTTCCAATCACTAGTAGAGGGAAGGTGAAAGGCAATGAAAGAGAAACAGGGTTTGACCAACAGTCTCAAGCCAGGTGGAAATAAAAAGGCACCGGAAGCTCCTGAAGTTGGAGCTGCAGGCCCTGGGACTCTTGGTAGAATTTTGGACTTGTCCCAGGTCATGTGCTCGGGGTTGGGGCTGACATTGAACTGACATCTGGATTGCATTAAGGCCAAGGACTGGGGATGGAGAACCTCTTTATTTCGTTATTTGGTATGAAGTCTCGCTGGATTTTAAAGGGAAAAATCAGAATTCTAGGATTGTCTTCAACAAAACCTTTCATTAAATCTGAGTACGTTCAGTAACCGGCGCTAATGGCTACAAAGTGTGGACAAGTGGATGTCCTGCTGAACCTTGCTTTCCTGAAGGGTTGTGGAGCACTTGTGACTGGTGCAGGGAATGCAGGTGTCCCCAGGGGTGGGTCAGAGACACTTGAAAGCTGCTTGTCTTAAAATGTTCTAAAAATGGTGTCCCACAGAGTCTGTTCACAGAACCCATCAGCTCAGCAAATCCTTTGTTCACAGGCAGAGCAAGGTAGAGACTATCTGGTTCTTATCTGAATTTCCACTTATTTCAAATTATTTAAGAACAAATGAACAAAGGCTCACTGTATCACGAATTCTGTGGCCCCTGGTGGATCTGTCACTGGCAAGGGCTGGGATGCACTTTGCCTTAGTATCTTTAGGGCTCTGACATGTGGCCATTGCTCCTTACTGTCCCCCAAGAAGCCCAGAGATTGAACCTGTCTTTTGAAAGGGGAGCCAAGGACTCATGTCCTCGAGAACTGGAGGAATGACTAGGCGTGAGCATTTATACAGGGCTTTTCAACTGTGGCACAATCCACCTTTGGGACCAGGTAATCCTTTGTTGTAGGGGCTACCCTGTGCCCTGTCTAGGATGCTGAGCAGTATCCCTGGGCTCCACCCACCAGATGCCAGGAGCACACCTCCCCTAGTTGTGGCTCCTGAAATGTCTCTGAACATTGCCAAATGGCCACTGGGGGGCCAGAGAAACCTGGGGGTGGGGGTGGGGGTGGGGAGAGAAGAGCCTGCATTTGTGGTCCTTACCAGCTATCCTCATAATTTCAATTCCAGCGAGTCCTTTTCTGCTTCCTTCTTTTCTAAGAACTATATTTCCGAGGTCCCAAGTGACACATTCGACTCATTAAGGCTTCTTAATTCCCGCATGAATTATTGCTGGAAGGGTCTGGAGGCCCAGTATCTCGCCTTATTACACCTGTAGTTATGGGCACTAACTATGGCCTTTATTACAACATTCAGCATCAGCCATTAAATTCGAGGCATGAAAATGATTATTTCACCCCCAAATCCACTTACCACTGGCACATTTCCATGCATGTTCTCATACCCCGCCGAGCCTCAGGAGCCCTCCTGTCACAGCCTAAGCCCTCTCTGCGGCGACACCCTATTTACTGAGACCGCATGTCAATCAGCCTTCATTTCTCTTCTTAGAGTCCAATTTCAAGGTTTCCTTAGGTGTTGGCTTCAGCTAAGATTTCAATAAATAAAGCAAAAGCTAGTGCTGTCACTCTTTCCCTTTCCACTCAAAGATCTTCCTTTTCCCTATAGAAACGCAGTAGGGCTAAAACCTTGCTTGTTTAGCTTGGGGCTAAATAGACCCTACATGAAGCAGAAAAATCATCTAATTTTTTTCAATGAAAGCCTGTGCCAGTCAGAGATATTCTTACCTACTCACACTTAAGAAGCATAAAAAATGTACAAATAGTGGAATCCTCAGCCTCGACAAGCAAGTTGCCACATACACAGTTATGAAAACGATCAAATTAAGAACAATGTAGAATACCTTTGAAATATTGAAGAAGCCTTGAAGGCTCTTTCATTTTAATGTTTTTGACTTCACTGAAAATGGGGAAATTGTCCTTTTCATTGGTTAGTGGTTCCTAAAGGTTTTAAAATCTGAATATTAATGCAGCTTGGTCCTGCAGGTAATAAATAAGTTTCGACAAATCCAGGAGGCTTTCATTTTGAGTCCACTGAGGCAACGATAAAGAGCAAGTGGCAAATCTCAAGGGAACCAAAGAGTTGTCTCGGACAATACCCGTCAAGACAGGAAAGGATGGGAGGCATCTTGGTAACAAAATCTTTCTCTCCTACAAAAGAGTTAACAGAAAGAAATAAAATCAGATATGTGTAGCCTCCAGACGTCCATTAAAGTACAGAATGCTGTTTTCTATCACAGATTATATGCCAGATGTTCAAACTATCTCTAATCATTGCAGATGTAATGGAGTAGAATGTTGCAGTTTGTGAGTTTACTGGCATTAATCCTATATACTGCACAAGGGAAAAGATTTTAAATATATAATTATATCTCATTAATACTCAGGTTTTATTTCCTTTCAATGGAACAGGACTTATTAAAGCAACCATTTACCGCATGTTTTCTTTCAGTAGTTGGCCCTGGTATAATCCTGTGTGCATTCGACGTGTAAATATGTACCAACCTGTGTGCAGAAGAGCATCCAGGAATGGTTGTGAGTCTGCTGCTACCGAAATTTACTTTTATATGCATGAGATGTTTTTATATGGTAAATTGATAAGAGGGACTTAACTGCACACTTTTCCGAGTTGCTACTCAGATTTTCTTCATGCTGGAAATATTTGTATTTCTTAATGTGAAAGGAAATTGCCTGAGCCCTGCCTGGCCCTTTGTTGCACGCCAGGAAAAGGGGCATTCTGGGCTCCAGAGGGTGCCTCTGTGGAGGGGGTAAGAGCAAAGACCCCTGCCCGGCACCCACCTTCTCCGGGAGTGTATCTCCTGGGACAGACTGGTGCTCCCCACCTGAACACACCTAGCTTCTCTCCCAAATAACACAACCTTTTCATCCACCAACTAAATGGGTCTGTGAGATGATGAGCTCCCATATCAAGATATCTAGTGGGCTGAAAGCTGCAGGGGCACCTCCGGGTCAACCTCCTCCTTAGCTGAAGCTTATTCACAGCAGCTTCTCTGCTTCCTTCCCAAGGAGCTATCGGCTGCCCTCTCCATCCTTTGCCCATGAGCTCAGAATCCTCTCTGCTCCAAAGGTCTGTCTCCATCGACCCGCCAAGGCTGGTCCTGTGGGTGGAGAGCTGCACAAACCTTGAACTGGGAAATGCTGGGAGCTGGCTTCTCGATAAGGACAGAGACTGAGGTTTCAGGAGCCCCTGCTCTTTTCTGGACTAACTCTTAGTTCCCTTATAATTGTTTATTTGAATATTCTTATAACAGCATCCTGGAGTGTAGGAACCTTATCTGTCTTGCTCACCCAGTCCCCAGCACCTAGCACAGTGCCTGACTTGTAATCGGTCCTTACTACCTCTTTCTTAAAGGAGAGAATAAAAGAACGCACTAATGGGTTGTGAAGGCCTTTTGGGACAAGCTGGGTGGGGCTGACAATTTAATACGACGTCCTTAGCTATCATTTTTGGCATGGAAGAGAGTTTGATGGATTCTGCAATAATGAGATTGACGAGACAGATGGTTGCTGCCAGGAATTCAGCAAAGGCCAGGGTGATAGAGAGGCAACAGCTCTATTTCAGAACCAGGGGCAGTGAGAGGGCTTTGTTGAAGCTTGGTAGTAGTCTTAGTGCTCTGGGAATGAAATGGTCTGGAGGCTGGGTGGAAGGCCTGCCACATGCCAGCCTGGAACTGGGAGGCTGGGCTAGTAAAGCAGAGCTCAGCAGTGATATCTGGCTAGAAGTGCAGGGACTTTGAAATTCACAAAGGAATGTTCTTGAAGAAAGAGTGATGCAGACTAGAATAGGATAAGGTCAAAGAATTAGAAGGGGGAAGGAGTACAGGGGTAGCTCTGAAACTGAGTCCAGTTTATCAAGCTCTTTTTCCTTCTCTTTTCTTTCCCTTCCCTTCCCCTCCCTTCCCTTCCACTCCCTTCCCTTCCCCTCCCTTCCCTTCCCTTCCCCTCCCCTCCCCTCCCCTCCCCTCCCCCGCCCACCTTCCTTTCTTTCTTTCTTTCTTTCTTTCTTTCTTTCTTTCTTTCTTTCTTTCTTTCTTTCTTTCTTTCTTTCTTCTTTCTTTCTCTCTTTTTTTACCTTTCTTTTCTTTTTTTAAAAATTACTTAAGTTACTTCTGGATACTGCCAACTGGATACACAGAATCTCTCTCTCTCACTCAGAGTCTGTCTCGCTCTCTTTCTCCCCTCCTTCTCTTCCTCTTCTCATTCTTTATGTTAAGACCAATAGGAATAAACAACCTGAGTATTTTTCTCTTGAAAGGCAGAGCTGCAGAAAGCAGCCCTAGTCTGCTATGGTAGGAGAAGTTTCCATGTTCGAATTATTTTAAAGAAGGAAGTTTAGGGAGGCTGGTTCTAGTTTTGGTCTCCTTTTCTTGTTTTGGAGTCCTTTTAAAGCAGGAGCAGGGCGGGGATGGGGAGGCAGCTGGGGTTGGAGCAGGCACCCCAGGGAAGGAGGGGCAGGCTGAGCAGGGCGCCTCAGGGGAGAGAGCTGAGCCTGCCCAGGACCAGATGCTCCCTGTAGGGAAGCCCCTGGCATGCTACTGGCTGCTCCCCAGGGCCAGTGTCAGTTTCTGAGTGGCTTAAATGCCAGAGAAGAGCTGTGAAGTCTTCAGGTTTGGCATTTGGTTGGGGTGAGGGGAGTACCGTGTGTGTGTGTGTGTGTGTGTGTGTGTGTGTAGGGGGCTATTTTAGGAACAGAGCCAGAGCAATGAATTAACCTGCAAAGAGGTCAGATGCGGCAGTTACTTCCAAGTGGTGAGAAGGGAACTCTACTGAGCAGGAATGGAAAGGAAGGCTGGAACAGGAATCCGAAGAATTCGGCAATCCAGAGAAGCACACTGGTGCCTTCTCAAGGAGGACCATAACGCAGAGATTCTTCTATCATTTTGTTTAACCTTCTTTGTTAGCATGTCTGTCTCCAACAAAGGACTGTGTGCTCCAGGAGGGTGGGAACTGTCTCAATGAATGTTTGCTGAATGTGATACTTGAGCAAAATGGAAATATGCCAAAACTTATTTACAAATGAAATTTGTAATGCCTTGAAGTGTTTTTAATCCCATGTTAGGTTGCCTGAGAGGAGCCTAAAAGAGGTGCTAAGAAATAGGAGGCTCAGTGCAAACTGATGGTTGGGGGTTGGGGGTTGGGGGATGGCTGGGGCCATGGGCAGGAGGAAGCCACATTGGCTCTGAGGCCAATGTGGGGGTACCCTGGGGGAAGGGCACCATGTGTACTCACATGCCAGCCTCCACTTTCATGGTGGAGCAAAGAGAGGCAGAGTCTGGGGTGGCTGCCCTTCCCACTTAGGGGCAGGCATTGACACTGTTCTGAACACATTTAGCAGCAGGACCTTCTGGAATGGTGCATGGGAGCATGTCCAGATTGGATTCTGTCCACACCAGCTTCAGGTCACCCTCTCCTTGGTCTTGGGGGATACTGCACCTGGCATCGAGCTTCTCCTTTCTGACTTCCTAGAGAGTCTGAGACCCACAGCTTGGCTTCCAGGCATCTGCCACCATGAGGCATCAACAAACAGCCAGGTTCCTTTTGTCCAGCTCAGGTGAATTCTATCCTGCCCCTGCCCTTCCAAGCTGCCTTCTCTCTGCATCTGTTTCTCTTCTACTAGACTCTGAGCTCCTCTAGGCCAGGATCCAGGAGCTAGAAGCATGGACTCTGGAACCTGCCTGCATCTGCTCATAGATCTGATCCACACTTCACCAATGCTGTGATCATGGGCAGGTTATTTCACCTCTGCAAGCCTTGGTTTCAACATCTCTAAAACAGGGTAGTTTTTTTTAAGTGTGGTAAAATATACATAACATAAAAACCTTTTAAACCATTTTTTAAGTGTGCAATTCTGTGACATTAAGTATATTGGCAATGTTGTGTAGCTTTCATCACTGTTTCCAGAACACTTTCATCACCCCAAACAGAAACTATGTCCCCATGAAGCAGTACCTCCCCACCCTCCCTCCCTGCAGTCTCTGGTAACCACTATTTTACTTTCTCTCTCTGTGAATTGCCCATTTTAGATACCTTATATAAGTGGAATCGTACAATATTTGTTCTTTTGTATCTGGCTTCTCTTGCTTAGCATCATGTTTTCAAGATTTGTCCCTGTGGTCACATGCATCAGAAATTCATTCCTTTTTATGGATGAATAATATTCCATTGTATGTATATACCACATTTTTTAAATCTGTTCATCTGCTGGTGGACAGTTGGGCTGTTTCCACCTTTTGGCTATTGTACATAATTTTGCTATGAACATTGGTATACAAGCATCTGTTTGGTCCCCTTCTTTAGAATCTTTTGAGTATGTGCCAAGGAGAAGTTTTACTGGGCATTATGGTACTTAATTACTGGGCATTATGGAATTACTGGGTATTATGGCAATCCATGGTAAAATGATTTTTGACAAGGGTTCCAAGTCCAATTAATGGGGAAAGAATCTTCAACAAATGGTTCTGGGACAACTGGAAATTCACATGGAAAAGAACGAATGTAGACCCCTACCTCTCACCATGTACAAAGGTTAACTCAAAATGGATCTGTGACCTAAACATAAGAGCTGAAACCACGAAACTCTTAGAAGAAACCATGGGGAAATATCTCCTGGACCTTGTATTAGGCAATGGATTCTTAGAGATGATGCTAAAAGCATGGGCAACAACAACAAAAATAGATAAATTGGACTTCATCAAAATCAACTTTTATGCATCAAAGGACAATTATTAAGAAAGTGAAAAGACAACCTTAAAATGGTCAGGTTGTTTTGAGGAATAAATAAATGTATACCCATAGTGTACTCAGAAAAGTGCCTGACTCAGTAAGTGTTGCAGGTTGGGTTCCCCAGTAAGCAAACTCTGAGATGGAGGCTCATGTGCAGGATGTTTATTAGGGAGTACCCTGGGAATCCATAGCAGTGGAAGGGAGGAGATAGGGAGAGGACTTAGGTAGAGGGAGAAGTCAAGCTGCTGTACAGTTCCAAGGACAACCATGGCTAACCCTGGAGCAAGAATGGCTTTTCAGCATTGTCTTGAGTTGGGCTGAGATGATGGGGCCTTTTTCAGCTGGTTACTGGATGTGGCATGACCTTGGTTTGAGGGAGCTCTCTGCAGCTGATGCAATTCCTGAAGGTACTGACAGCTGGAGGCCTTCTGCTGATGCAATCCCAGAAACTGGGGCCATAAGTCCTTTTGAAGGGGGGTCTGGGCAGTGAATCATACTATCCACCACAGTTTACCTCTTATGCAGCTCAGATCCACTTCTTCATGTATGTTCAGGAAGAAGCTCTTCCAGGATCCCTGAGGGTCCTTCATCCTGAGGGAAACTTAGACGAAAGCTAGTGGAATAAATTTGAGCCCCTGCTTCTGCAGCTGGTCTTGGGTTCATAACCAATACTCATTATCTTCCTCTGCCATTATTATTCTCGATTCCTCTCAGCTTCAGCTTGCATCTGTGCTGGTCTCAATGGCTTATGTAAGGCCATTACCCAGACTCTCATCCTTAAAGGGCTTGAGAGTTTGAGTTTTTGGTCACTATGCCTTTCTCACACCAGGGTTCCTGCATTTATCCATTTTCCACCAAAATTGGGCAAGGAAACATCAAAAGGTTCCCAAGTAGATCATCTGGCTTCCAAACACTTTCCTTTCTTCCCTCCTTGTATAAAAATAGCCTAACCTTCTCCTGATGATCAGGGCTAATTACCCTACTAGGATGGGAATTATGCTTCTTGCCTATTGTTCCCTTGGCATAAGGTGTCTGAAGTGTAATTAAATGAGACTCTCTCTGCTTCTTCTGGTGGCATTGTCCTCTTTTGGGAACCAAGATCTTTAAACCTGAAGAGCCTATACTTGAGGGAGCAGGAGACACAAATTCTCCAAATGGGTCAATGGATATGATGAAAGTGGAACCATTCCTGCTCCTACCCCTGGGTCTCTGGACTCATTTATCTTTCTTGTTGGGTACCCAGCTTTGTGTAAAAGTCTTTGAATAAAAATTTGTATTGCAACCTGTAAGAAGGTGACTCATCCTCATAAAGTATGGCCTTTAGGTTGTCACTAAGACTGCTCCTATCTTCAATCAGGCTGGCATCTTCAGGTGGTTCAGTATATGACACAACAGCTGGATCCCACACACCTTTGTTAAAGAATTGGTTTTCTAGTCTGATGAGCTGTTATGTGGATCCCATCTTGGTAGATCAAACCCTCTGTAAGCCCTTGGCTAGTGGTGCAGATAAGGCTTTATAGGCAGAAAAGGGAAATCCAAATCCATGATATGTGTTTATTCCTGTAAGAATGGATTGCTATACCTTTCAGGGTGGAAAGAGGTGAGTGTAGTTAACTTGTCACCAAATAACTGGTTGGTCTCCTCAAGGGATGGTACCGTATCTGGGACTCAGCATTGGTCTCTACTGCTGGTGGCAGCAGTTGGTAAATGGAAACCTGTGCATAACTTCCATCCCTGCCACCATGCCTGTGCTGTTCCTATACCCATTGTACAACAATTGGGTGGCTCATGAGAGGTTGGCTGATGTCACTGGCCACATATTTTACTTGGTTGTTTAGTGTCCCCTCCTTGGTGGTATTCTCTGGTGAGTATTAACTTGATATAAAGAACTTCATGCTCATTCCCACATATCCACCCACATGTCTTTGCCCCAGATTCCTTGTCCCTGATCTTCCAATCTCTTTCCTCGCAGGTCCATGACCATTTGATCTGGCTGTTTGCCACTGCCCATTAGCCCATTATATTCTAACCTTGGACTAGTTCTTTGTCCCTACAAAGTGGATGACCAAGTGCACTGCCTAAACTCTGCCCATGGAGAGGATTTTTCCTCACCTCTGCCTTTCAAGGTCACTCCAGAGTGGGGCTACAATTTTCAGCTATAACCCACAAAACAACCTGACCCATCTGTGATCCATGCTTGGGCTTTTACCTCCTCTGTCAGATTGTCATAAGGGATCTCTCAAAGTCATAGGGTGAGCTGAGGGACAGATGTTGGTACAACAATGGTGAATGATGTGTTGGTCAAAGCTACCTGTTTCTACAATTTACTTGTGTCCTCTGATCCTGCTTGTGCTGGATCCTGAATTAACCACTTCTGTTCTCCAGGGGTTATTGCTGGGCCTGCTTGACATCATGATATGGTGGGTCTGACCAAGCCCAGCTCATAATGGGCAGTTATGGCCTCATGGTCACTTGGTGCCCCATGCTTAGGCCTTCCAACTTTATCAGGAACAATAGTACACTACGGCTTGTGTTCATAAGGCACATTTTCTGCTGCAGAGGATATGGCCTTACTCCAGAACCCTAGGGGTCTACATTGGGATTCTTTCTTTGAGGCTTGTATCTTTTCCTTTCACTGACATTTTTGTCAGATCATATAGGTCAAGCAACAGGCTGGACCCGCCACAGAGGCTTTTTCTCTTGTGGACCTCACTCAAAGATAGCAGCTTTTCATGTAAACTGGTATATAAGTAAGCGCAATATTTCCAGATGTGGAAAATGCTGCCTATAGAATCCACAGAAGCCTACCAGGTGTTGTACTTCATTCTTTATGGAGGCAATATTTTATCTTTTATTATGCAAGGGATGTCCTGTCATGCTGCTGACCACTGAACCTCTAAAATTGTGACTAATGTGGCAGCCTTCTGAATCTTTGAAGTTTTTTTCCTACCCTCTGTTATGCAGGTGTCTTACCAGAGCCTCCAATGTGCTAGCCTCTCCTTGCTCTTTGGATCTGATTAACACAATGTCCTTGATATAGGGGATCAATGTGAGATATCCTGATGGTTTAACTCACTTTCACTACGTTATGACAGAGGGAAGCAGTGTTAATAGAACCCTGGGGGAACACCTGTAAAGGTATATGTTGTTCATCCCAGAACTATTTCTGATCCTTTTTCTGATGGTGCTAGAAATCAAAGGTAGTATACCATGTTCTTGAGGTCATGTTAATCTGCTCTAGCAAAGATAATGCATTTGATATGATGGCTGCAATTGGGGCAACTGCTTGGTTGAGTCTGCAGTAGTCCTCTGTCATGTCCCATGATCCATCTGGTTTTTTCAAGGGCTAGACTAGTGAATTAAACAGAAATAGGTTAGGAACCACCACCTTTGCATATTTTGGATCTTTAAAGGGAGCATTCATTTCTGTCTTCTTCACAGGATACAATATTGTGACTCATTTTCTGTATTGGTTGGGGAGTCAGTTAAATAGGCTTCCAATGAGCCCTCCTCACTAGGATAGACCCAGTGTATTAATGGCCCAGGATGTCTATAATGACATGCATTAGAAGACTGGGGAAATTACCACCGGGTGTCGGTGAACCCAGAGGAGCCACTGTGAAGCAGACCTTGGCCAGGACTCCACTCATTATATGGCATCCTAATGTCCCTCTCTAACAGAGGACCATGATGACTTGTGGGGTCTCTGGATACCAGTGTCAACTCAAGCCTTGTGTGTCCAACAGTTTTCAAAATATTTGCATGTTCCCTTTCCCCCTGGTGCACAGTGCACTTCCCTTTGAGGAAGAGTAATTACTGGACACACTTGCCGTGGCATTGCAGGTCCTTCCTCTTGGAGACACGGCTTCATCTTCATTCAGTGGGATGTAGGACTGAAAACTGGACAAGGAGTTGTGGCTTTTTATTTGGGCAACTGCCCTCAGTCTCCTGATCATCCATCCTTGATTTTTTCTGATGGTATAACTTAAGTGGCACCTTTGTTGGCTGCTCTTCTATTTTGCCCCCAGAGACTCTCTGTTCTATTTACCATATCCATAACCCTCTGCGAATCAGAGCCCTGGCTGCCCCTTTGATCTTGCTGCTTATTACAATAATTATACCTTCCTGAGTTCTGACAGTTGTGCATGGCATTGTGATTCTTCCTCTATTGCTCTAGCATGTTCTATCATCCCTGTTGCTGTCAGCAAGACTAGTTTGGAAACGGCCTCCACTACCACCAGCTCTGGCCTACAGAGGTGAGTGACCATTGGATTTCATAGTGATGCTGGGACCCTCTCTCCAGTGCATTTCTTACAGCCTTTGTGAGTGGTATACTTTCCAAGCATTCCGTTCCCAAGGAGTTTATGATTATGCAGTCATGTGGATTTTTGGCCTTCTAGATATTGACTCCAGCATGTCTATTTCGAGGATCCTCCTAATCCCTTTTTCCACTATCTGCTGTGGCGATTCTGGCATTTGAACCTCATGCAGCACAAGTCTTTGCTTCTTCCAACATTCCCAGGAATTACCTTAGCACATTCTCTTCATCCCCTTGGGTTCTTGCCAAAGAGTTAAATTTTGTGTGCTGAAGGAATGCACCCAAATTGACAAACTCTCACAAATTTAACCCCTTGTTTTGTTCTCCTTGATCAATTACTGATTGTATCCAATCCCAAATGTGATCTCGTGGCTCCTGCTCACACTTGCTGGATTGGTCTTACAGTTTCTTTAGGGTATAGCCTTTTACCTCCTATTTCAGACCGAGCATGGCTCTAGCTAGGCTTTCTTGTAATTAATGATTTAACCTTTGTGTGTATATGTGGGAGGGAGAGGGGGTGGGGGTTGGGTGGCCAAGAGTAGAGGCAGATATTGAGGATGCATATCTTGTGGCCTGGAGAGGCCACAAGATTCTGGGGAATCTGAGGATTCAAGTCTTTCAGAGTCTTTAGTCCAAAGGTCCCCATCCCATGTGTCAAGGTACCATTTTTTCCCAACAAGGGCCCTGAGCTTGGCATAGCAGATCTGCCTTGATTAGGAGTTTAACATTCTTTGGAGCTCGGCTACTCTAATGACTCAGTCCTAGACTTAATTCTCAGCTTTCTCTAAGCTCCTGCTGCAGAAGTTGAGGGCAGTTGTGTATGTTTCCAAAGAGGCTGTCTGGCTTCACTGTAGCTCTCAATTGGTAATTAATTGCTTTTATATTTTCATGATCTTCTTTTTCCAGATGACAATCCACTTTAGCTGGATTTCATTGTCCTCCTGTTACTATTTCTCTCATATTTCTCAACCAACCCCATGATACATCTCACCAGCAAATGCACTGCTTTATGTGATTGCACCATCCCCATCCAGCACCTGTGAAAGATTAACAGTTGGACCAACACCTATCAGAAGCAATGGGGCGATGGGGTTCCTCATTCCAGTGGAGTGGGGGTAGAGTGACCCAGCTCCAAAACCCAAGCTTAGCACCTGCTTTCTATTGGGTCACTCCTATTTCCAGTTGTCACAGGTTGGACTTCTTGGGAAGCAAATACAGAGATGGAATTTAATGTGCCTGATGTTTATGAACAAGAACTTTTGGTGTCAACACCTGCAGAAGGTAGGGAGAGGAAGCATGATTAAGCAGGGAGAAGACTAGTACCAATGTGAGTTCAACACGGTTTATGGAGAGCTCTGGAGTTGGGGTCACTCTTGAGAGTTGAGCTGAAATGACTGGGTCTTTTTTTTTTTTTTTTTTTTTTTTTAACCTCTGTGCTCATTGGTCATTAAATGTGGGACACCCCAGAAAGGAGCATGACCTTGAGGGAGGTGGCTCTCTGCAGCCGAGGCAATTTCAGAAGGGGCTGAGAGCTGTAGCATGTGTGCTGTGTTCCCAGCAGCTGGGGCAACAAATCCTTCAATGAAGGAGCATCTGTGTCCATAGTTTCCCTGCATGATACAGGTTATGATTGCTTTTATTGGTATCATTGCTATTTTCCCAGCCCCTAAAATAGTACCTAGTACATAGGGTAGACCAGGCACTCAATCATCAATATTTGTCGAATAAATGGAACTGGGCAACATGTTTCTGGAGTTTCTTTTACATAACCTGTCTCAGGAATGAACACACAGTTGGGCCGCACTGCCCTGGGACACCAGGGTGGGGTGGTCTGGATAAGACATTGGGGTAGGCATTCCCTGGCACCCAGGCATGGCCCACAGAATAAACCAGAAGAGTCCCTGTTTTCCACAAACAAAAGTTGACCATTCCACAGTAGAAGCCCAGTGAGAAGCAGATCCCACCAAGATAGGACTCCGACATTTAAATAACCCATTAAATGGTTTTCACTGTCAATAATCTGATTTGCACTCAGGCAAGACAAGTTGGATGCTTTTGAATGGCCTCAAATACGTCAATATGTAACAAGAAGATAAGGAAGAGAATTAGGTTCGGCACCCAGGCTGCTGCTTTTACATCTTTCATTTTCTTGGCTAGATTGCTAAATAGTTTTATATGGAACCAGAAATTGCTGCCTAATGCTAATTTTTGAATGATACCATCAGTGCTGAGGTAAATGATACAGAGAATTGATATTGGTATAAATTGGGATGTGTCCCTTTAAATAACAGTATTGACGAAAGTTTGGCATTAAGGGTGGGGGTCTTCCTGAAGCAGCAGTGCTCTTCCCAAGAGCTGAAGCTTGGGCTTAGAGACAGGCAGGCTCACACCCTGGCTCCTCAACTTGCCAGCCCCGTGACCTTGCAAGTTCCTTCATTTCTCTCAGCCTTCCTTTCTGTGAAATGAGAGCAATAAATGTCAGAGGGTTTTTTGTGAGGATGAAATGACATATTACATTTAAAACATTTAGCACAGTATTCAGTATAGAAGAAATGCTTAATAAATATTAGCTATGATTATTTATTGTGTCTGCCCCATCTCCTACCTGAATGCTGAACTCAACATTGTCTCCTCTTGGCCTTCAGGGAAAGTGGAATTGGGAGCAGCCCTGGTAGGGAAAGTCAACATCTGCAAGTGTTTCCAGATTGTTGTATGGAAAGCACCAGGCACTCTGGAGCCTGAGGAAAGGAGGTTACAATCCCAGGAAACCCCATAAAGAGCTCTTTGAAGTTGCATGAAGACCTCAGGCTCTTATTGCCCTTTCCTTAGCCCCGAGGCTGCTCCTGCCTCCCGCCCCATCCCCACCCTGGGACCATGGTCTTCTGTAAGGCAGGATGCCCTTCTGATGCAGCTGCAGCTCCCAGAACCTTACATAACAAAGCAATGTGATAAAGCATTTTCCATCTAGACACTGAGAACAGAGAGCCCTCTGTCCATATGCTGGTTTGGGCACCTCCAGGCTCCAGGTGATTCTGTTTGGTGAGTTCCTATTAAATATTGGTGCTTTCTGAATTCTGGGGTGGTTCTGATATTTCAAGAAAGAGGTAGACTTGGGTTAGAAGACAGTGCAGGCCTCTGCAGAGAGAATCCCAGCCCCAAGCAACATTCAGACCACTGCTGGCATTACTCCTGTGTTCAGACAAGCTCCTTCTCACCCGTTCACGCCCTTTCCCCCAGAGGAAACTGTGTTCTCTAAGAGGCTCTGAGTTTCTTGGATGCAATTGGTTTAGTTTACTTATTACAGTAGCAAGTGTCACCATTGGCTACTTGCACAGATCATTGCTTGTCTCAATGTTGCAGCTACTGTCGTTGTCATTCTAAGCATATGGCCATGTGTATATGGAACTCAATTTCCCTTTGCATGAGAAAAAGGTAAGATACCAACAAGGCCCTCCTGCCCCAACCCTTCGCAGTGGCTTCAGCATCTCTGCCCCGGCTGATCCTGAGTCCATGTCTGTGTGTGGCTCTGACTGCTTGCCTTTCTCTTTCCTGTGTCCTAGTGCCCTAGAGTTCCTTTCCACAAACAGCATGGTGGAAGGCATGCTCCAGGGCAAATGGAGCTCCCAGCCCTTAGAAATGGAGGCAGGGTCTTGGTGACTATAGTAAGTACTCACTAAACATGGGTTGAATAAGGGGGAGAGGTTCTGCGATACTTTGTGGTTCAGCCCTTCGACCATCTCTACTTGATGCTTAGCAGAAGAAATTGAGCTGAACCAGTGACTAGTGGTCACTGCAATCAAAGACATGCAGAACTAGGAAACCAATTTCATCCATTCATCTTTAGTTGAGCTGGATTCAAACAGTGGCTTGTAATAGTCATTTGAACATGTTGAAATATTATTTCTAAAATAGTCACTCAACACAACCTGTCTGGAAGTTTTCTGGAGAAGAGATATTTTTGGAATCCTTTTGACAGCCAGTCCAGTACAATTGTGGTAGAGAATGACTAATGAGTAGTCACTCTGTATCTGAGGCCCACGTTTCGTTAGCAAGGTTTATTGAGTACCTACCGAATGCTAGGTGTGATTTTGCAGTGGACAAGTCCTGTTGGTTACGATACCTATAAGGAGGCTTTGGTTGTTAAAAGCTGTCCTATGTGAAAAAATTTTTGATTTTTCCTTAACCAGAGCTCAGTGGCCACAGTGGCCAAAGGAAAATTAGGGTAAAGCATTGACAGTATGAGGTTTTCAAAGTGCTTGATTTTTAATAAATACCTTCTGACTCCATTTTCTTCTATGAGCAAACTGTTTCCAAAGTCTGCATGGCCTTGATTCAGCTATGGGAAGAGCTGCATTGCCTTTAGCAGCTTCCCCTTGAGTTGCAAGCTTGGAAGGAAGACAGCTTTCTCCCCAAAGAAAAAAGAAGCTCTTGGCCAGGGCGCTCTGAGGCTATGCCTCTGGCAGTGCATGCATGCAGACACCTAGCACACAGCATGTGCACAAAGCATCATCGGCACACTTCCCCCAGTGAGACCAGACATCAGGCAGCCTCCGCGGTGCAGAGCCCCACCCGATGCTAAGTCCATTCAGTGGTCCTGGTCAGGTCAGCACAAACGTACTTCTGAGCAAGCTCTCACAGTGAGCATGACTGAATGGCCCGCAGCGCAGCAGAAGAAAATTGTAGTCACACAGCTTACGCTGACTGATGGAGAATGGTCCTCTCATAATACAATGAGGGGAGCTAGCTGGTAACAGATGCTCATGCTACCTCCAATCTCAAGAAAACTGGCCTGATAAGGAGGGGAGAAGGTCAGTGAGGTTTTCCAGGCCAAGACCCTGTGAGGTCTGATAAGGGAGGGAGCAATTTTACAAATCAATGGAATATTTACTAGAGACTTGAGCATAGTCCTCAATCTATTGCAAAGGATGCTTCCCAAGTATCTATAAATAAAAGACGCCTGACCTTCTATGCGGGTCTCCTAGAAACTGGAGAAAGGTGCAAGGCAGAAAGAGAGCCTTCTCCATAGCAGAACCTTTGGTGACAGACAGCATCTCCTACTGACATTTTCATTAGAAGGAAATTTATGTTCCTATTTCTATCTGTTGTAATGACCATTCAAAGCCATAGTGTGGTGGTGGCTAATGGACAGGAATGGGAAAAAAAGTCTTTAATTAATGCAGCATTGAGGCATTTTCTCTATACACTTTGAGAAGCCAAGAAATTCACAGTAGTTCTTGGCACTGGAGTGGAGGTAAAATAATTATATACAATTTCTAGTGATTAAAAGATTGTAAAATAATTTTCGTTACAACTTAAAATTATTTATCTTATAAATGAGGAGAGCGAGGAAAACGGGAATTCTGAGTTCTGAGGTTCAGAGGTGATCCTGAAGGAAATTCCTTCTGGCCTCCTTCTTGACCACTGACAGTACCTGGGCTCCAAGGCTTTGGGTCTGGGATCTGATGGAACCCCTTCTTAGCTGAAAACAAAAACAAAAACAAAACCACCTCTTGCTTGGGTTTGCCACCCAGTCATGTACCAGCTTCTCTCATGCACCCACCTTGGTTGCCCCTTATGAAAATTATTTTTTCTTAAAACTAATAAAACCTTGGCTGTTGCTTTTTTACATTGTTCCTTGCATGATTACTTAGGCATGGCTGAAGGAGAAATTGGCACTTGTGTGGGTCCTATCTTTGAAGCAGTGCTCTTAAGGCCAGCAGCCGGGTTAAATCTTCACAACTGCCTTGTAAGAGAGAGCTTTATCATTGCTATTTTTATTTTATTTTATTTTTTCAAATCAGAGAGGCCAATAGTTTGCTGAGGGTACTAGAGCCACAAGTGTTCCAGCTGAGCCGGCTCCTCCAGGTCTGTGGGGTTCCAATGCTTTCGTGTCTCCCCAAGTCTTCTACAATCAGATGACTTTTCCAGCCATTCCAGCCCCTTCCTCATTCTTGAATGCACGCACAGACACACATGAGAGAGAATGTAAGTGAGGAGGAAAATCTCTAGGGCTTCCTCTCCCAAACCTGGTGTCTCCAGGGAGAAGCTGTAGAACAGTTGTTGTGCTGCCCCCCCCATACAGTGGAGTTCAGGGGTCCACACATACTGAGGTAGCATGCCGGTGGTGGGCTCCTGGACGAAGGGCTTGCTCCACAGATGCCCTCCAAGGATTCAGCAGCTCAGGGCTCTCCATGCCAAGGAATGCCCTCCCTGCCTAGCTCATCTTGTCAGATGTGGGTGCCTTAAGATGACTCTTTTTACGTCTTCCACTGTAAACTCTTGCCAGATCCTAGACTAGGAAGATCTGGAGGATATGCCATTAGTCCAGCATGGCACATGAAATGGTCACATTTTATAGTAAATTGTAAAATGTGTTCATTCATCAGAGCCTGAACAACACAGCACACACTAACATGCATTTATATAATATATGAACTGCATATAAAATTGAATATAGAAAACCAGGTAGACTAATTTACAGGTGACAAAGTATTTTTCGAGGATAATTTTGACAATGTGGTTTTCTCATGTGCTAACCAATGGGCACATCTATCTAATAAGAATAATCCTACCAGAGGGTGACTGTGCCTTCCCCTTGATTGTGCCCCTGCTAGATGCCAGACACTTGGCTAAGCATTTCAGATGCATCACCTTACAGAGTACCCAAGCTACTCTTTTTTTTTTTTTTTTTTTTTTTTTTCTTTCCTACCGGGAGGTCCTGGGGATTGAACCCAGTTCCCTCCACATGGGAGATGGAGGCCCAACCATTTGAGCCACATCCATCCCCTCAAGCTACTCTTCAAGGTAAAAATATTATTCCCATTTTCTGAGATGGGGAAATTGATGCTTAGAGACTTAAATAATAGCTATGTGTGTTGGAGCCTGAGTGACCTGGTTGGAATGGGAACTTGCTGTTAGAATGCAGATGGCTTACTTAAATTCTCAGAGCTCAATTAATGGTGACCCTAGCAGCTGCTCAGAATGCATGCACAGAGGTCTATGACATGTGCTGGATGCCTCTCATGCCTCCACATCTCACCCTAGGCAGGATCTTCCCCTCCCCTCACCACCCCCCCAGAGTCAGGCAGAGCATCTCAGGGGCAAGACAAATCCAGTGAAGGAGAGGGTTGAATGCAGGACAGAATAGGGCCTGGATATGAATTCTGGTTTGCTTCCTCCCAAGAAAGACCCATTCTTTTATTCTTTCCCCAGTTACTCATGGGGTCCTGCTGTGTATATGTCCATGTTTGTGTTAACACCTTGCTTATCTTACTTGATCGTAGTAATAACCATGCCAGTTAACTATTCTTAAAGGTTTTTTTATATTAAAAATTTACATACAGTAAAATTAATATTTTGGGGGTACAGATCTATGATTTTTAACACGTGTAGATGCATATAATCACCCCCATAATTAGGACACAGAACAGTTCCACCAAACTCCAAAAGTCCTTCATGCTGCCGCTTTGTAGCTAAACTCTTTCCACAACCTTTAACGCCAAGCAACCACTGATCTGTTCTGTGTCTTTATACGTTTGTCTTTTCTAGAATATCTTGTAAATGGAATTACACAGTGTGTAGCCTTCTGAGACAGGCTTCTTTTACTCAGCATAATGCCTCTGAGATTCATCCAAATTGTTGTGGTATCAATTGTTCTTTCTTTTAATTACAAAGTAGTTTTCTGTGAAGTGGTGGTTTGTTTATTGACTCATTGATAAACTTCTGGGTTATTTCCAGTTTTAGTAATTTGTGAGGATGAAATGACATATTAGAACATAAAAGAACACTGCCATAAATATTAGGTCTAGGTTTTATTCTCTATGGTAAATATCGCTGCTGGGTTACATATTAAGTATATGTTTAACTTCATAAGAAATTGACAAACTTATCTAGAGTGGCTGTACCATTTTGCATTCCCACCAGTAATGTGTGAGTTTCAGATTGTTCCACAATGCATCAGCACTTGATTCTGTCAGTTTTGTTTATTTTAGACATTCTAAGAGGTGTTTATTGTGGTTTTAATTTGTATTTCCCTAATGATCAGTGATGTTGAGCATCTTTTCATGTGATGCATTGCCATCTATGGATCTTCTTTGGTGTAGTCTCTGTTCAAATCTTGTGCCCAAATTTTTATTAGGTTGTTTGTTGTCTTACTGTTGAGTTTTGAGAATTCTTTATGTATTCTGAATATAAGTCCTTTTCAGAAATGTTATTTATAATTATTTTCTCTCAATCTGTAGTCTATCGTTTAATTCTCTTAAGAATGTCTTTCAACGAGCCAAAGACTTACATTTTGATGAAGTCCAATTTATTATTTTTTCTTTTGTAGAACATTCTTTTGGCATATCGAAAAGATTATATTTTTCCTTTGACTTGTGTTTGCATCTTAGACATGTTTGTTTGGGTACATTTCTGGAAATTATTCAAGAGTCGATTGATCTCCATGTCTATTCCTTCACCAATAACACATTTTCTTGATTACTATACCTTTATAGTAAGTTTTAAAATCAGATACTGTTGGCAAACATGCAAAAGCATTTATTGAAGTCATCTTTGATTGATTTTGTTAGCATTTTGTAGTTTTCAAAATAGAGGTCCTGTGAATGTTTTGTGAATTTTATATCCAATATTTTACTTTTGGAGCTATTGGAAGTGATAATGCTCATTAAAATTTTGGTTTCTAACTATTCATTGCTAGTATATAGAAACATGATTGATATTTTATAATGTCCTTTTTAGCCTGTTACCGTACTAAACTCACTTATTCATTCTAGAAACCATTTTGTAGATCCCCTTTGGGATTTTCTAAGTTGACAATCATGTCTTTTGTGAATAAAGACAGTTTTATATTTTCCTTTCCAATCTGTATGACTTTTATGCAATTTTCCTAGCCTTATGACACTGTCTAGAGCATCCAGTAAGATGTCAGATAGCCTTGACTTGTTCCTGATCTTGGGAGGAAAGATTCAGTTTCTCACCATTAAGCATGATGTTTGCTTTAGGTTTTTTCATTTATGTCCATTACGAAGTTTTATCAGGTTGAGGAATTCCCGTTTCTATGTTCTGTTTGGATGAGGATTTGTTTTTTTTAATCATAATTAGATTATTAGGTTCATATACATTTAAGATTGTAATGATTTCTATCTTTCTATCACTTGTATTGCCTCTTTTTATCCCTGGGGATTTTCCGTGATATGGTGATATCAATATAGCTATTCCAGGTTTCTTTTGATTAGTGTTTCCATGGTACATTGCTTTGCATCTTTTTACTTTTAATCTATCAATATCAATATATTTATAGTTTTTTTGTTGTTGTTGACAGTATGTAGTTGGGTCTTGTTTTTTTTTTTTTTTTTTTTTTAAAAAAATGTTATATATATATATATATATATATATATATATTTTTTTTTTAAAGAGGTGCTTAGATTACCTAAATATTACACGGAACCTACAGGGATTCCCATGTTGCCCACCTCCCACAACTCCCACCACATCCCACACAAAAGTCTCCCACAAGTATGGCCCATCACCCTCAATGGACTTACACATCCTGGGGCCTTGCCATCAACCATAGACCACAGTTCACATCGTAGACCACACTCTCTCCCACACAGTTCTGAATGGTGTGTGCTGATTTAAAATGGTCTACATCCGTTGCCACGACAGCACTCAGGACAACCTCCAAGTCCTGATAAAGCCCCTGGAATTTTTTTTCTTTTTTTAAAGATTTTATTTATTTTATCCATTTTAAACCACCCCTTCCCCATTTGCTGTTTTTGTGTCCATTTGCTGGGCAATTCTCTGTGTCTGTTTCCTGCCATCTCTTCTCATTCTCCTCCTCCAGTCTTCACCAGGATTCGATCCTGGAGACCTCCGACGTAGGAGAGAGGTGTTCTGCCACCTGCGCCACCTCAGCTCCTGGCTTCTGGAGCTTTCGGAGCATCTCGTCTTGTCTCTCCCCTGTTACGTCATCATCTTGCTGCATGGCTCCCAGGGCCCGACAGCTCAGCGGCACACAGAGCCTGGCAGCCCATGCGCCTTCTATATATATATATATATATATATATATATATAATTTTACCGGGAGGTCCCGGGGATCGAACCCAGGTCCCTCCATATGGCAGACGGACGCCCAACCATTTCAGCCACGTCCTCCCCCAGCCCCTGTATTTCATCCCCTCCCTGCCCCGAAAATGTCCAGTGGCCACCGGCTCCACCTCACTGTTATAATTTCTTCCATTGCTAGAATCACCATATGTGTACAACAGAATACCATTAAGTCCACTCTAGTCCATAGTTCTTCCCCCAATCCTGAGGGGACGGGGATGGTGATGCCCACTCCACCTCCAAGTGTGAGAGGGCTTATATCCCATGGATATGGTGGGTGGGATGATCCTGCCTGCAGATGCAGGCCCTCTCCATTCCATGGGATGGTCACTGCCAATCATTGTCTCCTCGCCAGGTGACTTGGATAAGTCCATTGAGCTATAGGATAGGAGTTGCAGCTTCACCGAGATTCCACGCACACCTGGCACATAGGTAGGCCAGAGGCTCCAGTCTCTGGAAGTATACCTAAAAACTCCAGCATCACATATAGGTTTGAACAGAAGGGACTGATGAACCATGTGAAGGGAGGACTTATTCGAGTCCAATTCTGTCACTCTCAGGAGCACAGATTCCAAAATAGAGCCCACTGATAAGGCGTCAGTCTCTGGGGCTATCCCCCCTTATATAGGACCTGGGTGTCTCCAGAGCCCTCAGGCGCCCCTCTGTGTGGGGTGATATGCACTTTGATGTTCTATGAGCTCCTACTGAGGTGTGCATAAGCGTTACCTCTGGGATGACCTACTGACTCTCTTTGAAGTCTCTTAGCCACTTGAACTCATTTGTCTTTACTTTTCCCCCCTTTTATTCAAGGTCTTTTTCCAGTTGTGTTGCCAGTTGGCACTTGGTATTAATCCCTCGTTGCCAGGGAGGCTCATCCCTGGGAGTCATGTCCCACATTGGGGGGAAGGTAGTGCATTCATATGCTGAGTTTGGCTTAGAGAGAGACCACATTTGAGCAACAAGGAGGCTCTCAAGTGGCAGCCCTTAGGCACCCCATAATAGTAAGCTCAGTTTCAGTTATAAGAGCAAAGACTCATAAGGGTAGTCATCAATAACAAGAACTCATCAGTGGGTCAACCTCTTTTGACAGACACTGTCCCTGCACTCAGAGGACTGTTGCTGCTCCCTTGGAGAATGTGGCAGAGCTCTCCAGGCTAGGAATTCAGATTCCCTCATTTATTGAGTGATTGTCCACCCACCATGACCATGCCCCATCCTTTGATCTTTTGAACAATTTTGTATATCTTTCATGTATATTCAGATGAACTTACTCCCATGAATCCCCCCTCCCAGACACCCCCCACCAATAATCCCCTGCAGTACCCATTGTAACCCTTCTGTGATCTAAATCTTCCATGAACATGTAGCCCATATAATAATCAAATACACTTAAGAGGAAAAAGAAACAACAATGGTAAACTTACATGCAAGAGACAAACATAAGGAAACTCAGGGAAAAAAAAGAAAAAAAACAATCAAACAAAAAACAAAACAAAACAAAATATAATTAGCAGATTGGGACATTCAAAAAAATGGAAAAAAAAAGTAAAAGAAATGCCTTAAAAAAAAAAAAAATATATATATATATATATATATATATATATATATATATATATATATATTCTTTTTGTCCTTTTATCACTGTGTTATCGGATGTCCAGTGTGCTGTGACACCTTCCCCCTCTTGATCCCCAGTGTCTCCCAAATTTTCATATAATTTTCAAAGAAGTTTTCGGTCACAGCAAAGTCACACATGGAATACCAGAGACTCCCAGATACCAACCCCCCCCTTCCCCACCCCGTATTAAACCTTCCCCCTTTTTTTGGATGTTAGCATTGTTATAACTGTTATACAGATAGCAAAATATAGCAACTAAACATTGTCAATGAATTACAGTATAGTTTACAATTTAGACAATACAGTTTAATAAGTTTTGATGATATTTACCATGTCCTGTGTCCATTACTGTAAGGTAATGAAAAACCTTTCCCATGACCACTAAATACCCCGTTAGATCTTAACTGTTCCTTCCTCCCCACCCCCCTGGGGCATATGACACTCCCCTGTCTTGACTCATGGAATATCAAGATTCATATGTAGTTGGGTCTTGTTTGTTATCTATTCCGACATTCTCTGTTTTCTAATTGACTTTAGACCATTTACATTTAATGTAATTATACTTGGATATAAGTCTACTATTTTATTATTTAAAAAAATTTTTTTCCCTCTGTTTTATCATTCTTTTGTCTCACCTTCCTTGCTTTGTTTTTAATGATTTGAGTATAGTATTTGTTAGTAGTTAATTTAAATCTATTTTTTACTGTATCACTTTGTACAATTTTATTTTGAGATTATTCTAAGGATTGCAATACTCAGACTTAACTCCTCATAGTCTATTTTCATATTTTGTTACTTGAAGTGGAATACAGAAATCTTGACCCACACCCATTTATGTTGTTGTTGACAAATATATTAGACAATGTTATAATTTTTGCTTTCATCTTTCATGCATACTATAAAGAACTGAAGAAGATAAAAATAGTCTATTATATTTCCCCAGGTGTTTACTATTTCTACTACTCTTCTTTTATTCCTAATATTCCAAATATTGCCTGTGGAATAATTTCCTTTCCATCTGAAATGCTTCACTTAGCATTTCTCTTAGAGTGGTCTGGTGGCTGCAGAGTCTCTTAGAGTTCCTTCATCTGAAAATGTCATTGTTTAGCCTTTATTCTCAGAAGATATTTTCATTATATATAGAATTGCAGGTTACGAGTCCTTTTTTCAGTCCTATAAAAAGATTGTGCCACTTCACTCTGTCCCTACATGGTTTCTAATGCAAAATTCACAGCCATTCAAATTATTGTTCCACTATATTTAATTCATTCTTTTCCCCTGGCTACTTTCAAAGTTTTTTTTCTTCTTCTTTGTCTTCAGTTTTCAGCAGTTTGGTCATGATGTGTTTGAGCATGGATTTCTATGAGTTTATTCTCTTTGAGGTTTCGTGAGCTTCTTGAATCTGTAAATTTGTATCTTCCATCAAATTTGGGAAGCTTTCAGCCATTATTTCATCAAATATATGGATCAATTTTTTCCTTTGTATACATATGAAATATTTTGTACCACTTTCTTTTTCTTCTGGGACTTAAATAACACAAATATTAGAACTTTTAGTATTTTCCTACAGGTCCCTGAGGCTGTTCATTTTATTTTCACTGCTTTTTCTCTCAGTTCTTCAGATTGGATAATTTTTATTGAATGTCTTTAAGTTTAGTTACTTTTTTCTCTGTCATCTCTATTATGCTATTGAGTCCCTCCAGTGAATTTTTATTATTTGGTTATTATATTTTTCAGCCGTAAAATTTTCATTTGATTCTTTTGTGTATCTTCTATTTCTCTGCTGCAACTTTATTGAATTCTACTAATTTCAAGAGTATATGGCCTTACTTCTTGGACCATGGTTATAAAAGTGTGTTAAAGTCTTTGATAACTTCAACATCTATTTCATCTCAGGTTGGGTAGCTGTTGATTGTCTTTTCCTTTGGATAATGTAGATATTTTTCCTGATTCTTTATATGTCAAGTAATTTGGATTATATTTTGGGCATTTTGGATATTATGCTAAGGAACTCTGGGTCTTGTTTAAATCTTTTGAAGAATGATGATTAAAAAAAAATTTCAGCTGACAATCAACCAGTTAATTTCAGGCTGAAAGCCCACAGCCTTTGGGTTGTGGTTTCAATTTAAGAACAATTTTCAAAGTGTCTTAAGGGTTATTCAGCTGTGCCTTGTATGTCTGCCACCCAGTGTCCAATCTGGGATCTGGGAGGTAACCTACCTTTTGTTCACTTCTTAATTCATTTGGTATACTGCTTAGGGTCAGATGTATGCAAATGCAGCTTGGGGGTGATCCCAGAAGTTCATATACAACTTTCCGGAATCACCATCTTGATCTCCCTTCTCTCTAGAATCTCCTCAACACTATCCTGAGCCCAAGGACCTTCCTTTATTTTCTTCAGATTAGTTTCCTTGCTCTGCTGCTTACTTTCTGTGACTGTGTCTTCTTCAGGGTAAAATTGCAAGATGATTGAGATTAAAAACCAATGGGAAGAAATGAGAAATTTTAGTTGTATATATGTAACTAGAATAAAAATTAAAGCAAAGCAAAACAAAAAAACCAAAAATACAAAATAAAAAAACATACAGCTGTAAAACACAGTGAATCTTATTGTAACTGATGGTCCATCATTAATAGTACAATTATAGAAATGTTCTTTCCTGAATTGTAACAAATATATCACACTAATGCAAGTTGTTTATAAATGAGTCATATATGGAAACTCTGTAGTATATGCATGTTTTTTCTGTAAACCTACTTCTCTAATAAAAAAATTAATAAAAATAAAAAAATTAACAAGCAAAAACAATGGGATTCTCCTCACACTTTTAGGACTACAGTTCTTCTGATCAGAGAAAAGTGTTACCCTCCTTTTAGGTGGAGTTTTAGGTGTCTGCCCAGTCTCTGTTGTCTCCCTACACTGGAGGATTGCATTGTACTGGAGCAAGAAATAATAAAAAAGAAACAAACAGTAACAGCAAAAATAAACACAGAGTAATTCCCCCACTCTTTCTGACTTGTAGGGACCCCATTTTCTGCTTTCTGATCAGAAATAGATAGAGGTCTTATCTTGGCTTTTTTTCTAACTGTACCTGGTTCACTGCCCCAGGTTTTAGGCTGCCTTTGAGTTCAGGCTAGAAAAACCAGAAGGGAAAAAGGGAAACTATCATTATACTATAAAATAATACTACTAGTATTACTTTAGTAATACTTTGATATCTGTTTTCCTTCCTCAATTTGCCCTTTTTAGAGTCTTAAGATTGCTGTTTCATCTATTCTGTCCAGGGATTTAGTTGTAATTACCGGGAGAGACGGGGTGAAGTGTGCTTACTCCATCTTAACTAGAACCAGAACTCAGCCATTCTTATTCTTATTTTACGGTTTGAGAAAACTGATATTCCAAAAGATAATTTTCTTGTTTCTTTCCTTCTTTTTTTTTTTTGGTTTCTCTCTAAAATCCAGTAGTACCTCATGGCAGAACCAGGATATTAACCTTACTCTATCTTATCCCAATATCCCTTATCTACTTCTCAACCATTCAAGAAGTCTATATCCAATCTGGAGATGTGGGATGGGACTAAAGCACAGATACCATAAGTTGCCTTAACTAATTCCTAAATTAGTTGTGGTAGCAAGATCACTTGATTTGAGGCTTGGAAGCCTGTATTCAGCTATTTATTTGGCCTGAATCAGGATCTCAGGTTTTATTTTACTTTCTGGCCAGTAAAAAACATAAAAGTATTTTTTATAACTATCTATAAGGACTCTCCTTGTGCTCTCATAGCATAGCATTCTTCCATGCTATGATTTGGAGATGATATCTTCTAGAAACTCGGTGAAGGAAGAGAAGTTAGGTCACTGGGTTATCCAGCCATCATGCTGTGAAAGATGAGTGGGACTCCAGTTCTGTCCTAAATAATGGTTAATCAATATTCATTATCACAGAGAAGAAGTAGAATGGTGGTGGACAACTTATATTTATGACTTCCAGCAGTCCTTATCTTCTGGTACAATACCCTCAACCAATCCTCCCATACAGTCTATCCTTATATTTCCACGAGGATGGGCAAGACACTCACTGGAAAATCAGCATATTTCATCTTCTTTGTCACAGGGATTGGTGCACAGATATACCCAAGCTTACCCAATCAGAGTTTTTTATTCTAGAACAATTGGGAAGGAAGACCTTTATTTTCCTACTGCATTTGTTTAGCTGGCAAATTGAAAGCCTAATGTTCTTGATGGTTATCTTTGCCATCAGGAGGGAAGAGCTTCTGGAGGGTAAAGCCAATGCGAAAGGACCTGGAGCCAAGGAGGTGGAGAGGCACAGATTCTTGAGGGTGTTGCTTGATACTAGAGTCAGCCATGCCAGAAGGCAACTACTTTTAGTTTTTTCTCTTACATGCATCAGTAAATTCCTTTTGTGCTTAGACCAGCATGAATTGAATTTCTGTCACCAGTCCTGACTGGCACCAGGGAGGTCTAAAAGAATTGATATACCAATGAGAAGAAGCTAAGAATGAGACTGGCATGGTTAGGGACTCCAGAGACACATGGAAGTCCTTATAGTAGAGGTGGTTTTGGAGGAACAATGAGAAGTTATAAGACTAGATTTGGGCCAAATACCAGACTATGTGTTCAACTGAGGCAAGAAATTTGAACTTTATCCTAAAGATGAAGGAGATCGAGGAGTTACCTGAATTGGGCTGTTGCAGCATTGGGCTTTCAAAGAATGCAATTTGATTTGGTAGTGAATCTTGTGTAGAGAATGGTGCAGAGTTCCCCAGAAAGGACTAAGGGATGAGTTAGCCGTAGACTCCTCTAACTCTTGTAATCTTGCCCTAAGCGACCAAGTCTTGCACCAGATGCTGGAAAAGTGGCTTCTTCCAGGCACCCTGGAAAAATCGACATTTCCATTTAGAACTTGGGGAGTCCGAGGACCCAAGTTCTAGTCTCACCAGACCTCAGCTTTACTGGCTGTGGTAACCTTAACCTCGGGACAAGTCATTTAGCTTCCTGGACTTAGTTTCCTCAGAGATCTCAAGAGTTCTGATTTGTTTGACTTGCAAATATATATATATATATATATAAAGCCTGCCCTATCTAGCAGACATGATCCTTTGAAGGTTAAATGAAATGATTTCTGTGAAAAGGCTTTGTGAATAAGCAGAGTTAAACCAGTCCAAGGGAAAGTTACTGGAGAGATATTACAATGCTTCTGCTTCACCCCTTTTCCTGAATCCTGCCACACTGTGAACTTTGGTCTCCAAGCTCTTTATGGAAAGGCAAAGAGTCCTGCTTCCAAAGACCTCTGCCTCTGCTCTGGGTCACCTTGGAGGGGAAGGTGGCTTCAATTCAATTAAATCCAGGACTAGGCTGTAGGAGATCTGAAGTTTTCCAACCTTCCTTATGACATAGTGAGCTCCCCATCAAAAGGAGGATTCAAGCATCTAGATAAATACCTGTCAGAGGGACTATGAAGAATTCCACCTCCCCAGTCAAAAGTAGCCCAGTACCTTCCCTGCTTTGGATGCCAAGCTTCAGATCTACCTAGTCCTTGAATCTTCAAGAATGTGTATTCCCATAGGTGATCTGTGGAGTATCGTCCTACTATTAAAGAAATTTAAAGTGTGTTGTTTCATGACAGGTTTGCTGGTATTTAGTACTTTTTGGGATTTTCAAAAGTCTATCATTTCCCCTCATCTTCACTACACCATCCCCAGACTTCTGGTTCACAAAACCCAAACACATTGTCCTGCATAACTAATAATGAAGAAATCTACAAGAAAGGATTTCTGATTAGCACTTGCTAATCAGTTTAATAATGGAGGATATCTCTGCTGCATTATACGGAGACAAATTAAAAGGGCAAGGAGAGCTCCCAGAAATCATCTGTTCGTGTTAACAAAGTGAATATTAATGAAAAACAAAATTGAGTTCCTCTTGTGTCTGATTTTCATCAAATTGTACAGGTATTAAAAAAAATAGCTATAGAAATCCGATCCATTAGTAGTTAATTCAAAATAACTTTGGCCTCTGCTCTATTTCTGACTAATACCTCTCTCATGGACAGAAATACCAGCTGCCTCACTGGGCCCTCTGTGCAATGAAGATTGATAATGGAGCTAATCCAGTTCCCTTTATGGACTAAATACCCAGACAGTGGGAATGGGCATTAAGTTTATGATACACATGATTGGAAGACTGAGCCACAGTGGCACCATGGGTCATTCTGCTTTCTTCCTCTGGTGGCCAGGTTCCAGTTCCACAGGAGATAAATAGACTGAATTCTGCAGGGACCAGAAAGGCACTTTCCCCAGTCACACCCAGCTGCCTGGAGGGACCTTCCATGTACTTCTTTGCCTTGGTCCTGCCATGAGTAGCTCGGCAGGAAGGTTGCTCAGGATGTGGAAGGGTCTGAAATGACCCCAGATCCACCCAGGTATAAATAGAAAGGTGTTAGGGAGCTTCTGAAGAGGGGCCTTCCATAACCCATGGGTTGCTATCATAGCATACTCCTCTGGGAGTGGAGGCAAGGCTTGTCTCATTATTAGATTATTGGAAAGAGTGGATTTGAGATTTATGGGCAAAAAGCCCTGATGGAACAAGAGTTCTTGGTGAAGAGGAGACCAAGGTCCCCTCTGGTTGGACAGGCCCCCAGGTCAGATCCAGGACTTTTGTAGTCCCTGGGAAGAAGAGAAGATGCTGGAAGCAGGAAGAGAACATATGGGCACTGGTAAGATCCTTAGGAAGATCCCAAAGACAAACATGTCCAGATCTCACGTGTGCTGAGGACAGACCTTCTTATTCACAAAGGAGCCCATGTACCCTAGATGTCTCCAAGCATCATCAGGCTTTGGATGGAAACAAAGGGTTGCTAATGTCATAATTAGAATGTTGATCTCTCCTTGAGCCCTACCTGCTCATCTAGAGTTCAACCCCCTGAGGATTTCCCCACCTCCCTCCAAGTGTTTTTGGAGCCCCCCATGGCCTGCCTTACTTGTGCTCACACACAGAATGTTGGGTATAGATGTGTCCACTGGACACCTGGCATCTCCAGTCAGCTTCCACCAGTTATCCCATCTGAGATGGCCAGTATCTGGGGAGGTGTGGCCTCAGCCATGGGACATGGTCAGGATACCTGGTTTGGCTCAATTTCTGAGGGCCTGTTCCCTGCTGCTCTTAGCTGCCCCAAGTAACCTGAAGGGACATCATAAGGGAATATCGTCCAGCCCAGGGGGAAATGTTGAGTTCCCAAAGTTACAGAAAGCGAGCATCATGCTACGGTCTGTGTGGAAATGGCAGGGGCCCTTTTCTATAAGACTTAGATCCAATCCCTGAGGCTGGATTGGGACCAGAATGAGTTCTTGGTCTCTTGTCTTTGCTCCAACTACCTGGGGTCACATGTTCTGACATATCCACTTGGCCCTGCATGGCTGCCCCTCCCTCTTTTTGCAGATTAGCTTTCTGGGCTGCCTCATAGCACCTCTGCTTGCCTAGAATGTAAAACTTATATATTTGTCTTGCATAGGGCTTTGGCTTGCAAAAACCCATTGAGTGTGAACCCTAGTCTTGGCTAAGGGCTGCTTTTCATGGTAGCCTGGGGAAAACTATAGGTCAGAATGGTGTAGACCCTCAGACTCCCTCTCCTGCCAAAGGCTGTCAGTCCCTAATGTAGTGACTGTGGCATGTCAGGCATTAGGATATGACTCTGCTTGATGCCCCTGCCGATTACTGCTGATGTGGGGCAAAGATGACCGAAACTGGGCCTGGCTGTGTTTTTCCAAACCTGTCTCTCTCCAAAACGTCTGCTAAAAGGCAGAGGCTGGTTGTCTTGACTGCTCTCTCAGCCACATCTTGTGTTCAGGCTGTGCTCTGTGGGTGGCTATCTGGCAGTCTCCACTCTCCAGATGACCAATGCAAAATACACGGGAACCTTTATAAACCCTTGGAAAGCATGCTATTTTTCTCTGCCTGCATAATTGTGGAGAAGGGAGCCAGAAAAGATGTTCTAATTAATTAGAGCAGGTATTTGAGGATGGCACTTCGTGCTGGACTCAGGACTGGAATCCAAATTTCCCACTTATCTGCCTTCCACTGCCGCGACCCTGAAGCACCCCTCTCCCTCCCTGCATTCGTATTTGTGTGTAAACTGCAGCCTGTGACCAGAGCCTTATTAGCTGGTCAAAATTTTACTTGTAAATGGACCATTAACCTACTCTGAAGCTTGGAGCAGTCTGATAATGGAAGACCTCAGGATCCTGATGGGCCTCGAGTGAACCAGGTCAGAGACGACATCTATTTCTCTCCATTATCCTGCAGATGTCCAAGGCGTGCGTCACCCATAAGACTTCTCAGTCTGGAAGACTTTTTTCATCTTGCTTGTTCAACCTTCCAGCTGTGCTGTGGACTGAGACAAGCCACTTTGCCACCCTGAGCCTCCGAGTCCCCATCAATGAAATGGAGCTTGCTGTTTCTCTCTGTGGATGGACCATCAGGGCCGAGAGGATGCAGAGGTGGAATGTGGGCTACCGGATCCTATTCAATCCTGTGTTGGAAAGTCAGGGGTCTCACCTTTGGGAACCTCTGGCTGCTCCCTACATAGGGAATGAAGATGAAGATGTGTAAAGGTCCCCAAGACAGATCCGGGGTCCCTTCAGCCTCGTGGGTCTTCTTGACAGAAATCCTGCTTGGCTAGAATTCCATCTACTCTTGGCAAGGCATAACTTCCTGTCTCCAAGGGAGAGGGGCTTATAAAAAGGCATAAAAATGAGGCTTCTAAAGACATCCTGGACGTCAACTAGATGTTGCAAAATTACATTTTGATGAGTTCAGTGTAAATGAACCAGAAACATATGGATTCAATTTCCCTTGGAATCCACATGGGTTTAAAAACCAAGGGGGCGGGGGAGAATGCATTTGGGGAAGAGCATTTTAGGTCTCACAAACTCCCTGCATTTGTAAACAGCAGTTTGAGGTTTGTGATGATTGTGTCCTGGGCTAGGTTCTTTCCTAATAATAGAATGTTCAGGATGTCTTGCAGTAGCGTCACAAAACGGATCCAGAAGCAAATACCCAATGCCTGTCTCTTGTCTCTGCTTCATGGCCTTATGAAACCCTGCAGTGGCCTTCCAGTTTTCCTGTTGTGAGTTTGATCCAAGTGCCTTCTTTCCTCCTTCTACTTCTGCAAAGATAAAGCATTGCAGAACAAGGGGGCATCATCAGATGCACAAAACCAATGTCTGTCAAGGACCAGGACCATTCTTGGACCTTCAACAAATGTTACTTCTTTGCAAGGTGTGTGGCTTTGCCCTGTTTTAAAGTAAGAGAAGTGAAGTAATTAAAGTTTAGAGATTTTAATTCCAAGATTGCTTAGCTAGTAAGTAGCAGGGCTAGAATTGGAACCAAGGACTAGCTAATTGAAGTTCTGGGATCATTCCACCATAGAGGGTGCTTTCCTAGTTTCTAATTTAAGAGAAGCCTTGGGGAGGCATCTGCTTATCTAGAATGGCTACAAGTTAGGTCTACCAGGAGGCTGGGGGAGGGACTAAAGCAGGGATTTTCATATTATGCCAGAGAAGTTTTAAGAATTCCCAGGCAAGCCTCCCTCTATTTTATTTACTGAGGCTTCAGGTAAGATTTTTGTTTGATAAGGTTTCTGTAGTTGAAGAGCATGGATTCAAAGGATTAGTGGCTGTCTGTCTCTCTTCCCAATTACAGTTCTACAACTTGCCAAATTATTAAATGAATTGGTTCTAGGGTTCTTCTCTCCTCTTTGGGTTGTGGGGTTCCATGCCCACTATCAAACTGCTAGAGCTGAAGATGAACAAACCTAGCAGTTTGGATGACACTTCAGTGCTCAGTCCTATTACCAGGCAGGGCAGAGGAATACAAGCTGAGATCTTTGCCTCCAGTAGGCTAGAAATCCGTTTTTGTTGAGAAGAAAAAACCCATACCCAGGAATCACCTTGGGAAGAAGACAATGTAAGATAATGAGCTGATGAGTTCTGGGCTACAGACTCATGTGTAGCAAAGTGTAGGGAGCTCCTTAGGGGTCAGAACTTTGTAGGTAGGGCTTCCAAGGATGCAGGACCCAAGCACAAACTCTGGGTTCTCAGGAAAGGGACAGAGCCTTCTTGACTTTAGTTAATGGATGGAACCACAAGACTCCACTGTATTGTGTCTCCAGGGAAAAGAGCTGTATGGACCTGCTTAAGTACATCCTGCAAATCCCAGCCAAGGCGGAGATGGGCTGGAGAGCCATCTGATTGTTATTAAGCTGCGCGACTTTCTTTATTGGCAAACAGTCTGTCAGCAGCTTCTCCTTGCAGAACGGCCCAGATGTGCTTACAAAGCATTCTGTGTCCTTCTCATCCACACCCAGCCCCCAAGCTCATTGCCACTTTGCCAGGTCCCAAGACTCCAGCTGCAGCCAAACTAAGGCTTAGTAAGGAGTCAGAGGAGGAAGCTGGCCTCTCTGGGTGTTCTCCATACCAGTCACTCCCTCACTTCATATGTGTATGTCCCATTTCTCTTCCAGGTATGGGAGGTGACCTGGGTGGGGTAGAAGCAACCTGACCGTATGTCCCAGAGGACCAGTGGGAGGGAAGCAAACAAAACTCCCATTAATCAACTAACTTTAGTGCATAGTCCTCTGAATTCATTTCCTGAACTCTTCACACTACTCAGGTGATTTTCATCTGTTATTGGGTGGAGAATTAATTTGAGTGAAGTCTCATGGGAGAATTCCCAAAGACATAGAGCCTGACAGCCTCTGCTTTGTCCCTTGATAGGTAGGGCTGTTCTCAGACATAGTTCAAGTTATTGTGCAGGGTGCCTCCTTGGGTTTGTAGCTCATGATGGAGGCAGTCATCAAGGGTGTTTCTTTAGTCAAAAGGCTGGAAAGTGGATACAGAATTGTGCATAAACATATCATCTCCTGGGGAGCATTAGGTTTGGAGCAAGTGGAGTCCCATTATATGGATGTTTGTGGTTTTCTTTCCACAAATATCCCATCTTTAGGTCACAGAAACCTGAATTTCCTGTGGGGGAGCCACATTCCCCTGACTGATGTGGTCATGTGAGCCAAGACATTCCTTTCTGCAGGTAAGTTAGTCTCACTTGACTCTACTATCTCTTGTATCCAAGAGTGAGGATTGATTCAAGTCCCTATGCCCACCCTTGACCCAGGTTGCATTTTCCTCATCATTCTTGTGTGTAAAGAAGAACAAGGGGAGGCACTCTTTCCTCACCTTCATTCTCTTCCCTCAAGTCCTTAAATACAAAGGCACTGACTACTGAAACAGCCAACACATAAGGAAAGGGTGTTTCTTGTCTCTTCCTCTTTCTGGCTATTGTGATGGTCAAGAATTAAGAGGATGTGTATTTCAGAACAAACTCACTGCATGCTAGCCTCGGAAAGGTCCATAGAATGTCCAATATTGATGGTCTTGGAGATTCCCTTGTTTCCTGGGGACTTGAGTTACTTGGGTCACCCAGGAATTCATAGCTGTAGAAGACTTCCAGGCCTGTGCTGGTTGTCCAGCAGGGACTTTGCTGCTCAGATTTTCCACAGATCTCACCAAATCACTCCTTCTTGGTCTTTGCTACATTGCTTCTTGGTCAGAATGTCTTGCTACAATGTGGTTCTCTTCTATAGTGGTCTTGATGATTAATTCCCCATCATCCATCCCACTTAATTTTATTTGTCTAAGCCAATCATGATACGTAACCCCAGCTCACTCGTCATTGATTGACTTAGAAGTAGAAATAGGATTCACTTCTGTTCAATAAGATATAAGCAAATGTCTGCTGGTAGAAGGGTGGGAGGAAAGGGACTAAGAAAAGGATCCTTCACTTCTTAAAGGATATAGGACAAAAAAGGCAGACTTTGCCTTCCTCTAGACCTTTTATTTTTAGGCAGTTTTGGTACTATGGGGGCAGCCATCTTGAGACCTAAGGGAAGCCATCTTGAAGGTAAATACTATGCATACACTGAAGAGACAGATTGTTGAGATGAAAAGAGCCTGAGGCAATGATGCCTCTGACTTAACTAAATCATTTAACTCCAGAGTCCTGGCTATTTCCAAATGTGTTGTTATATGTGATATAAATGTTGTTCTTATTTAAACAGGATGGACTTAGGGTATCCTCTTATTTGCTACTTGAATTGCTCTGACTGGTCCCTCTCCATGGGGCCTGGTGGTATAAGTGCCCATCTGCCTTTATCCAGCATCACAGGCATGGGCAATGGCAGAGAGGGCTGCCTATTTTACCCCTTCTCTGTCTCTTCTCTCTCTTATTCTATTGCCTGTTTCTTCTCAGAGTTTTTCCCTCATTCAGAGCCAGGAGCCTTAACCTTCATCTCCTCCAATCCCTGATTCTGCAGCTGGGGTAAGCAGAGCTGAGAAGGCTGAAGTGACTTGCTTGTGGTACACAGACAGCAGTGGAGCCAGGATGGGAACTCGTTTTCTGCTACCCAGTGCTGAGCTTTCATAGTGCTTTGTTCTTCAAGTGCTTACTCTGTCTTTCTCTGTCTCTCCAGCTCTCCAGACCTCCTTCTCCCTTTTATTCTCTCCTCCCTCTCCTCTGCCCAAGATAAATGGACCCCTTCATTTAGAGCTGCATGGAGCAGCTCTACTGGGGCTCTGGGGCCTCCTAGGGAGGCTGTACTAAGGGAATAAGCTGGCGTTGGTTGCAGCCATGTCTGGATGATCTCATGGTATGGAGATGCTACATGAATGGCTATCAGAGAGCAAGGCCCACAGAAGGAACTCTGGCCTCAGGAGCTGACAGAATTCCATGGCCCAGCTCCATGGCACAGGCTCAGCTGGGGATTCCTTCCTATATTATATTTCCAAATGACTTGGAAAAAACAGCCAGTGGATGGGAGGTTTGTGTGGGCTTATTTACTCTTAATAAGTCCATAGTTTATATACTACTTCCCCTGCCCACCAGGTATTTTCTATTCATTTGTGCTGAAGTACAAAACCATCATTCTACACACAGAATATGGGGCTCTAAAAGTTAGGATTACAGACCAGCATCAGTATGACAGAGCCAGAGTCCCTTGAAGGGACCAGCACCACGTGTCCTGGCCTGGCTGGCCAGGGGAAAGTTGCGCTGGATTGCTATTTGTTGTAAGTGGCCCACCTATTATTGCCAGTATCTGCTCCCCTTTTAGATCCTCAGCTCAGCTCAACAAACATTTCCGTAGCACCTTCTGTGGCCAGACCTAATGTTCTACCCTGGGTGAATGAAACTAAGCTTGCACTTTCAGTGATGTGTGGCAAGCTCAACCATTGGGCATACTGCTGGGTGCTGAAGGGGCCTCAGTGGGGCAGTCTAGGCTTCCTCAAATGTGGTCCCAGTCCCACCCTCAGCACAGTCTGCTGTCCTGTCTTTACAGAAGGATAACCTTCCCATTCCCCAACAGTACTGCTTCTTGCACTCTCAGCCTCCAACCTGCCCTGCACCAGCCGCTTCTTGCTCAGCTGATGAAAGTTAGCCTCATACTCAACTGAGAAAAGCAGAGATGTCATGTGGATTCTCATTTTTCTTCCTGACACCAAATATGTGAATGTCCTGTCTTAGCACCTACACTGTCTGAGGCATCCCCTTTCCCAGAAGAGGACATTTCCTTCTTCCTGTCAAAGGCCAATAATCCCTCCCCAAGTGCCCTTGATCCTATCCCCTCTCATTTTTTCAAGGCCATGGTTCCTTTAGTTAACCCCTCTTTTACCTTGCATTGCTCTTAATTTCCTTCCTCTTGGAAGATTTCAATCCACCTACAGACACTTTCACAATCTAACCCACTCTAATCCAGTTTCCATGCCCCTTTTCATTCCAAAACTTATTTTTTCAAGGTCACCAGTAACCCCTATAATGTGGTCCAATCAAATTGAGGTTTTACATTTGGTATCTTACTAGATGGTTTAGCAACTTGAGAGAGTTGACTACTCATACCTTATTACATACATGCTTTCCCTCTCTTGCCTTCTGTTACCCCACATTATACTGGTTTTCTTCCTACCATTTTAAGCCAAATTGACTACATCTCCCTTCTCTACCCAAACAATAAATGTTGTGTTCCTAAAGGTTCAGTCCCTGGGCATCTCTTATTTACCAGACTCTCTTGGAGTGGTCTTGAGCAGTCTCACAACTTTAAGTCCTGCCTCCATGTTCACTGACTCCCACTGTATTTCTTCAGTCCAGACCTCATTTACAGATCCAAATTCGACTTTTCACATCTCACTTTGGCTGACCCCCCAATCCCATCAAAATTAAAGTATTCAAAACTATATTTTTAATCCTGCCCCAACCAACCTCACTGTGGTAGAGAGAATCCTAAGATTTACCCCCAAATTTCCCACCCCTCTGATATATACTCCCTGCATAATCCCTGAGACTGAATGAAATAGATTTTATTCCAGATGATTAGTTTATTCTATACATGGTGCCTTAAGTAAGGAGGTTCTCCAGGTGGGTCTAACATAGTTACCTGAGTCCTTTAAAAGCAAAGAATTTTATCCAGCTGGTGACAGAAGAGGAGTTCAAAGATTCAAAATGTGAGAGGCAGAACAGCCTATTCAACACACGGTGCTGGGAGTGAGTACTGGATATCCATAGGCAAAAGAAAGAAAGAAGACCCCTATCTCACACCTTATACAAAAATTAACTTAAAATGGATCAAAGACCTAAATATAAAAGCAAGTACCCTAAAGCTCCTAGAAGAAAATGTAGGGAAACATCTTCAAGACCTCGTGGTAGGTGGTGGATTCTTAAAACTTACACTGAAAGCACGAGCAATGAAATAAAACACGGATAAATGGGACCTCCTCAAACTTAAACACTTCTGTGATTCAAAGGACTTCATGAAGAAGGTGAAAAGGCAGCCCACTCAATGGAAGAAAATATTTGGAAACCACATCTCTGATAAGGGTTTGAGTTCCATTCTGTATAAAGAGATTATACAACTCAACAATAAAAAAGCAAGCAATCCAATTAAAAAATGGGCAAAAGATTTAAATAGACGTTTCCCCCAAGATGAAATACAAATGGCCAAAAAGCACATGAAAAAATGTTCCATATCACTAGCTATTAGAGAAATGCAAATCAAAACAACAATGAGATATCATCTAACACTGCATAGAATGGCCATTATTGAAAAAACAGACAACAATAAGTGCTGGAAAGAATGTGGAGAAATAGGAACACTCCTTCACTATTGGTGGGATTGTAAAATGGTGCAGCCTCTAGAAGACAGTTTGCCGGTTCTTCAGGAAGCTAAATATAGAACTGCCATATGATCCAGCAATTCCTCTATTAGGGATATATCCAGATGAACTAAAAACTATGACATGAATAGACATCTGCAAACCAATGTTCATAGTGGCATTATGCACGATTGCCAAAGGATGGAAATAACCCAAGTGTCCATCAACCAATGAATGGATAAACAAAATGTGGTATATACATATGATGGACTACTATGCTTCAGCAAGAAGAAATGAAATTGGGATACATGTGATAACACAAATGAATCCTGAAGACATTGTACTAAGCAAAGTAAACCAGACACAAAAGGACAAATATTGCATGGTCTCATTAATATGAACTAAATACGAAGAATAAACACTGGAGTTAAAACCTAGAGTACAGGTTATTAGGAGATAAGAGAAGTGTTGAGAAGAACTACTAATGCTTAATGTATGTAGAAGTTTTAACTTGACTGTAAAAGTTTGGAAATAGATACATTTGATGGTAACACATTATAGTGAGCAGCAGCTGGTTTATAAATGGGATTGTGGCCAAAAAGGCTAGTTTGGGAAAGTAAATGTCAGTTGAATGACAGCTAAAGAATTGGGACTGAATAACACAGTGAACCCAGAGGTGGATGAGAATTGTGATTGAGGGTACAAACGCAAGAGTGTCCTTCTGTGAGCTAGAGCAGATGTACATCATTATTGCAGGGTGGTGGGAATGTGGAGAAGCATGGGAAAACTACAATTGGTATGACTGTGGTTAACAGCAATACTATAATATTCTTGCATCAATGCCAAAGATATACTGTGCTGATAATGGAAAAGTGTATGCAAAAAGTGTGTCAAGTATACACTATGGACCATGGTTGGTAGTAGTAGTCTGATGATATTATCTTATAATCTGTAACAAATGTTCTACCATGGTGTGGTGTGTTGGTGAAGGGGTGTTGTATGGGAACTGTACACATGTGCATGATTGTTTTGTAAGTTCACAATCTCTGTAATAAAAAAATAGGGTGGGTTGAGGGAAAACTATACCAAATATAAGATATGGACTATAGTTAGTAGTAATATTTTGATGATGCTCTTGCATAGTTGTGATAAATGTTTCACAACAATGCAAGGTGTTGGTGGATGGGTGATGTATGAGACCCCTGTATAATGTTAATCATGTTTAATTTGTAAGTTCACAGTCTTTGCTATACATTGTTTATGCATGTTCATGTATGAATGATATACTTCATTAAAAAATATGTTTAAAAAATTGTGAAAGGGATGGCCCACAAGGGAGGTTCTATATGGCTGACTCTGAGATGGAGGGAACCTGGGACAAGGACCTGAGGGTGACCTCTAATAGCCAAGAGCAATCTCCAGCTGACAGTAGCAAGAAATTGGGGAAGTGAATTTTGATAATCATCAGTAAGTTTGCAAGAGAACCCTGAACTCTAAATGAGAGCTACATCTCATCCAACACCTTGGTTTTAGCTCCCATGAGACCCTCAGCAGATAATCCAGTGTTGTACCCTGACTTCTGGAATACAAAAGCTGCAAGTTAATACATTTGTGTTGCTTTAAGCTGCTACATTTGTGGTGCTTTGTTACACAGTAGGGGCAAACTAATACATTCCTTCATAAACTTCCATCTCAGTGGGTGTCACCTCCTCTGCCATTCTACCTAAACCAGAACTCCTTGGGTCCTTACTCTCCCTTACCCCACATCCAATCCATCAGCAAGACCCCCTCCTTCTTCTACCCTATAAGCATGTCTTGAATCTCTCCACTTCTCCCCATCTTTGCTGCTGCCTCCCTGTCCAGGCCCTACCACCTCTTGCCCTATGACCACAACTGCCTTTCACTTGCCTGCCTGTATCTGCCAATCCATTTTCCACACAGTGCTCTTCCAAAAATATCACTTGAATCATGCCACTCCCCATTCAAAATTCACCAGCAGATTCCTGTTATACATCAAATGTCATCTGGACGTCATGCTATATTCTGTGAAGCTCTCCATGGCCTAGCTCATCCTGCTTCTCCAGACTCATTTCATGTCCCATTGCTCTGGCCACACCAGTTGTTTCCTTCATGGTAACTTTCACACTTTGAACCTACTTATTAATCTGTGTGTGCCTGTGCGTGGAGGGGTGTCTGTCTTCTTGACTAGGTTGTAGAGCCCACGACTCCACGACTAGGTTGTAGAGCCCACCTTTTCTATTTTGGCTCACCATTATTAGCTCCATGCAGGGACATTCCATGTGGTGTATTTTCCTTCCGGGCTGAGGCTGAGCAAATGCTTTTCTCTAGTCCACATCCCTGATGCTCCTTTGTGGAGAGCAGGCACTCCCTGGGAGGAGAGTGGTAAGGGTGTGGGGGCCTCAAGTCCTCCCTGATCCTGCCTCCTGTCTACTGGAGCTTAGCGAGGTCCCTCTGTCCTATGGTACCAATCTGTGGGATTTCCTGCTGGGGGCTGTATGTCTCCATCCCTGGAGCCCAGAAAACCATGCTAGGGGTCTACATTAAGACCTCTAAAAAAAAGTGAAAACCTCCCTCTTCCCCAGAGCCACTTGTGACTCAATTCAATAAAACCAGCTGTGAGGAGAGGCAGACTCCCACTTTCTCCTCCCACCCGCTCTGCCAGCATCCTTCTGTCCCAGGGAGCCTGTGCAAGTTGTTTGTGGGCAAAGCCCAGTCTGGGTGGTCTGGATATGGGACGCTGCCCTGGGATGAACTTGCTCCTTTGGGGTGGGGAGTTCCAAAAGGAACAAAGAGCTCTGTTCTGCCAGACCCAGCTGCTACTCTACGGGATGGTCAGATGGAAAGCTCCAGAGGTTTGGAGTCAGGCCTCCCCACCGGCTGGCTGCAGGCCTCTGGGGAAATGCTGGTCCTTTCTGAGACTCAGTTTCTCCACCATAAGTGGGGTTCCTCCTCTCTCCCAGCTTTGGTGCCTATTGCAAAGATGAAATGATGTAGCAGAACCTAGGGTTCTGGCATGGACGCTGCCTCCACAGCAGATGGTGAGGGGTTCAAAGTCAAGAGCCATGGCCGTTACTGTTACCGCCAGCCAAAGCAAAGACTTGCTGCAGCACCTTGTTCTAGAGTCACAGCTCAAAACCCACTGAAATGACAGCAAGAGTAATAAAAAGTTGAAAGTCCAAAAGGCTCTGGGGTATATCTGTTGAAGTATCAGGTTGTGCTTTCTCCCCTCATAAGTTTGCTGTGTCTCTGGGGGTCACATTGCCACTGACTGTCCCCCGGGAGCCAGAGAGCAAGTCTGAGGCCCTGCGGGAGGGGAGCCTGGAGCCCAGGAGGAGAGGTCCTGCCCTGGGCCACCCTCTGCAGAGCCTGGGGAGCCATGCACCTGACAGAGGGGCCCCTTGGGGGGACAGGCAGCCTGTCAGGGTTTTCCAGGCCCTCTCAGAAATTAGAGGCATTAACCATGCAGAGAAAGCCCATGGGAGAACTCTACCAGCCCCAAGGCTAACCAGAGCAACACATGGAACCAGAACCAGCCTTCTTGGCTGCTGCTTGCATCCCTCAGCTCCTCCACCCTGCAGGATTGCATGCAGGCAGCCCCCCATCTGTTGTTACCAGAGCTCTCCCGATGGGGTCGTCTCCCCAACCTCGCTGGGCTTCTCCCAGGGCTGAGGTGGAGTCCTTGCCCACCTCTGATGTTCAAGCTCACATTGGTGCAGGGACAGAACCTGTGACTAGGTATCACTCCTGCTTTGGCTACATACCTGTCACCTTCTCTGGTGGCAGACCCCAAAAGCCAAGTTTTCATTTTTCTAGTGGTTGTATAGGGATCATCCAGGAGGCATATACATGAGGGGATGAAAGGGTTCACAAGAATTCTCCCTCAAGGAGAGAGGCTTGTATTAATTAAAAAAAAAATAATAATGATTGGCTGTGTGGCCTGGAGGGCCAGACCCCACGTGCCTGCTGAGAAACACAAGGTGGCAGCCAAGCTTGTCTCTGAGACAAGAAACATGCATGGTTTGCTCCTGGGACAGGATGGGTGGTGAAGGTACGCTGTGGGCTTTCAGAGGCTGTGGAAATGGAGGTGGGGTAGAACTTGAGTCAAGGGACAGGGATACCCCAGAGGATCCCTCAGCTTGAATATGTAGAAGAAAGTGGATCCCTTTCAATGCATGCACATGTCCCTCCCTTCTTCTCACACCCACTTAATACTCAGTCTTGAAGTCTTGGGCCCTAGGATCTGTGGAATGCAGTCTTTGCAACAGCGAATTCGTTTACGCTTTTGCCGTGTTGTCCTTTACAGAGCCAGGAGGTCCATAGATGGGCTCTAAGCACAGCTGCACCTTTGGCAGTGCCAGGACTTCTGTTAGGGAGAGCCTTGGATGACAGGTTGTGATGCCGTCTTGAAGCTGCTTTTGCACAGCATCTAAGGTTGACTTAGATTGTACGTTTCTTTGAAGAGGCTGAGGAGGGCCGGTGGAAGTTCAGGGGTGCAGGAGGGCTCAAGTCCAACTCAAGCCATTCCTTGGCCCTGCCATTGTTCCTGTGGTGAGGCAGAGAGCCCCAAAAGAGGTTAGTGTCAGAGAGGATCCAGATTATAAATCTTCCTCTCAGAGCAATGCTATTTCATTGTACTGAAAAATAATTAAAGAAATCTGTAAAACATGTTTCCATTGCATTAGTTTTCTTCAGTTGGCCTTGCAATGTGAGGACCATAATTACTTAAATATTTCCCTTTACTATTTTTCAAAACATTTTTCTAAATTGTCAAAAAACATTCTGGAGACAGTTGGATAAAAAACATAGTGAACATGTGTCTGATTAATTTTTTAAGACAATCAAGATCAAATGCAAAAAAATGATTAGAAATGATTTCAACCCGGCAATAAAAGACAGAAATCTCAGAGCAGGGAAGGTGGTGAGTCATAAGAAAAAAATATTTATCGTTTTTACTATGGTATTTATTGGAACTCAGATGACAGTAACGAACCGGCCTGGTGTGTAACTTGCCAAAGGGGGCATGTGGCCTCAAGAGGCTGCATCCGGGCCGTGGGGTCCTCTGAGCATGGGCCAGGACACAGGTTCTCTTCTGACGCAGAGCTCATAAGGAGAAATCCCCCTGAGCGGCCATTCTTTGTCGCCTGTCATTACAAACAACTTGAGGGCAATCTGCTGGCTTCGTGACAAGCAGATCGTCCCTCATCTGCCAGCTGACAATCAGGCCACCATTCCGAGGCCATCAGCAGAGCACTGGGTGATGGAAAGGCACTTGTCAAAGAAGGGTCTATGACATTAACTCACAAGCACTTCTGAAGCTTGAACTGAACGTTATTTTATTTCATTCGATTTGTTTTGTTGAGTCTCCTTTTTAAACTTATTTTGTAAGTTCCAATAAACAATTGGGATCAGAGAATGTGATTTATTTTTCTACCACAACACTCGTTCTCTGGCTTCCACTGCCTAGCAAATGTTGCAAGGAGAGGAGAGACAGCTTTTAGGAGCTGGGAGATATTCCAGGTAGGATGGATTCTGCAGCCAGACCAGACAATATCATGAAGTCTACAAGCCCCACTTTCTTATGACCTTGGGAAGTCAAGCATTGGGGAGCACTCACTCAGGCTCTGCCTTCAGAGGAAGGCAACATACCAAGGCTCATGGTCCTGTCAATTGCTCCCTTACCTCCTCGGCTTTTATTTTATATTTATTTTTATTATTTTAGTTTATTTCAGTTTCATTTTTTTCCTTTATTTTATCTTATGTATTTTCTTTATAAAACAGAGATTAATATGACTTTTTGCTTGAAATGACAAAACATAGGGGGTTTTGTCCTCAGGTCCTCATCACAAATCATCTTTATTAAAATAGGAAGAAAAGGCAGGGGTGGTGGGAGGTCTTGTCCAGACTGACCCAGCCCTTCTCTAAGTGCTGGAATCAGAGTGAGTAGGAACCTCCATCCTGGGGTTCATGGGAGACACTAGACATTGTCTGCTGAAAGGTGGGATGCTCTTTGGTGCTTCCCACACAGAAGATAATCCTTAGGCTGGAGAGAGAGACAGTTACTCTCCAATGGGCACATGTTGGCCCCTACTCTGTCCTCTGGAAGCCTCTTTTTGGGGTGGATGGCCAACTCTATGCCTTTATCATCCATCTTTTCACTGCTGCTGATCATAAGGAACGCACAGCTCACTTTGGAAAGAGACATAACATGTTCATGGAAGTGCATCGAACAGTTAGAATTATGAACCAACCATGGATTTGCACCTGGATATTCATTCTACAAGTTGGGAAAAGGAGACTCTAGGAGCTCACAGGCAGTGGGAAGTAAAACATGGATGTGAATAAGGTGCAAAAAAGGTGTGGGAAGAGACTGAACGCACTTGCTTTCCTGCCCTCACATGTCCTCTTGCAGGGTGGCTTGGTGATCCCCACTGCTCATCCTTGCAAAGACCATCATGGAGACTGTGGGCTGTCCTTCGAGATTTCCAAACTCAGCAATATTTAACTCACTTTTATTCCTCCTTGCCCCAAAGCTTTAGGGTCTCAGCTTTTTAAGTTTGCAAATTGTATTGGCTTAAATATATTTTGCACCCCTAATTTGATGAGGATTTCTTGATCATCTTCATATAGTCCTGGAGCCTGAAGATTTAAGTGTGGTGGCTTAAGATTTAAGGCAAGATGATGTCTTCAAGGTTCATCCAATTGTCACATGAATCATAGCATCATTCCTTTTTACAGCTAATATCCCATTTTGTGTGTGTGTGTGTGTATCATATTTTGTTTATTCATTGGTTGATGGACACTTGGTTGCTTCCACCTTCTGCCATTTGTGAATAATGCCACTCTGAACACTGGTGTGCAAATATCTGTTCAAGTTCCTACTTTCAATTCTTTTGGGTATATACCTAGTAGTGGAATTGCTGGGTCATATGGTAATTCTATATTTAACTTTCTGAGGAATCACTAAACTGTTTTCCACAATAGCTACAACAATATTTTACATTCCCACCAGCAAGGAATGAGTGTTCCTATTTCTCTACATCTTCTCCAACACTTGCAATTTTCTGATTTTTTTTTTTTTTAATGATAACCTTCCTAGTGGGTGTGAAGTGGTGTTTCATTGTGATTTTTATTTGCATTTCCCTGGTGGCTAATGATGTTGAGCATCTTTTCATGTGCTTTTGGTAATTTGTATATCTTTTTTGGAGAGATGTCTACTCAAATTTTGTGCCCATTTTTAAAATTGGGTTGTTAGTCTTTTTTGCTGTTAAGTTAAAGATTCTCTTTATATGTTCTGGATATTAAACCTTTATGAAATATGTAGTTTCCAAATGCTTTCTCCCATTTTCTTTTAGGAGTTTGATAGTTCTGTATCTTATATATAGGTCCATTTTGAGTTGATTTTTGTATAAGGTTAGAGGTAGGAGCTCCTTCTTTCTTTTGTGAATGGACACCCAGTTTTCTCAGCACCATTTGTTGAAGAGACAATTCTTTCCAAATTGAGAGGTCTTTGTCCCCTTGTCAAAAATTGGTTGGCCAAAAATGCGAGGGTTGATTTCTGAGCTCTCCATTTGGACACAAAAAGACAAATATTGTATGACCTTATTGATATGAAATAATTAGAATAAGCAAATTTAGAGTCAGAATCTAGAATATAGGTTACCAGAGGACAGGGTGGGGATAGGGAATAGGGAGTTAAAGCTTAAAATGTACAGAATTCCTATTTGGAATCATGGAAATGTTTTGGTAATAGGTCGTGGGGATGGTAGGATAACATTGTGAACATAATTAACAGCACTGAAATATATATCTCACTGTAGTTAAAAGGGAACACATTGGGTTGTATATATAGTAATAAAATAAATTTTTAAAAAAATCTATGGAACTATACTACACAAATAGTGAACCCTAAGTTAAACTGTGGACTATAGCTAATAGTACAGTTATAAAATGTGCTTTCATCAATTGTAACAAACGTACCACATCAATGCAAGGTATTAATAATAGGATGATATTTTGGAATCCTGTATTTTATTCATGATTGTTCTGTAAACCCACAACTTCTCTAATAAAAATATTTAAGGCAAGGAACAGAGAGGGGCTCAAGGTGGGGAGCTGCCTCTGATCCATTTTCTACATCCCTCCCTCCTGTTACCAGTTCTTCATTCTCTACTACACACAGTTGGCTGGAAATGAACCTTGGTTTTAACTTCTTTCTCCAGTGTGGCATCAATCATGTGATGCCTTTGCTAGTGGATTGAAGGGCCTTCTGAATAATTCAGAAGTGCTACATAAAATACTTGTTGCTCCCAAGTGTTAATGAAAATATCAAGGGAATTAATTAACAGTCAATTGTATCAATTTTAGATTTGGGCATTGATTCTAATGCTTAAAGCTAAATCTGCATTTTTGCCACAGTACCTTTCCCTGATTCTCAACTTGTCTTAGTCATTTCTAATCAAACTTATAAGGGAGAAAATGTTCAAATTATTTCCTTTCCCCAGCTCTGTTTCAGCCTGCTCCAGATAAATAAGGATAAAAAAAGTATTGCTTCTGTATTACGTATTTTCTCCCACCACAGGTATACAGATGCTATCTTGATCTCTGTATTAAACTGCTTGGGGGAAAAGGGAGTTTGAATTCATGGATAATAAATTACCAACAAAGGTGAAAAAGCAAAAATAATGAGTCTTTTATTTGCATAGATATGTATATGTTTTGCCAAGATCATCCCATGGAAGAGCTTACCAGAGATGGGGAAATGGCAAAAGGGAGTTGCAGATTGCATCTCAATCCCTGGTGATCCCAAAGGAAGCACAGGGTATTGTCCATTCTGCATGTGTGACCCATTTGCTAGAAATTTGTTAAAATTCACCTATGAAGGATTTTTTAAAAATCCCTCTATGATCATTGATATAAAGAAAAGGCATTTCATTGAACACAGCCTTTGCATGATTTGGCACGAGTCGTCTAGACTGGTTTATGAAAAATGACAGCTAGTAGGAAAGTAATTAAAGATGTATTTTGCTGAAAGCAAAAGTATTTTTGGAATCAATACCAACCATCTTTAATTTGCCAGCTCTTTCCACAATCATCGTGCTTTATCAGGAAGATCTGAATTCTAGAGAGTAGGGGTGGCAGCCTGTTCTGGTGTCCCTTTTGGGTCCTCCATTTGTTTGCTCACCATCCTCAAGTGGGGCTGGAGGAGGCCTAGGGTCTGGGTGAGGAGGAGGCACAAGCAGTGTGGTGGGATGGAGAGCGACTCTTTCCCTAGAAAGCTGGCACCTCATTTGGCTCCTCCCAGGTCTGCAAGGAGATGTGAAAAGTAGCAGGAATAGAGCCAGATGCAGTGAAGGCTGGGGGTGGGGGCAGTGCCTGGGGTTTTGAGTTAGATACAAGGGGGCAGAATCCTTTATCCATGCTCATTAGAATTCTCAAGGCAGAGTGAAATATGTTGCTACCTCGTCTACCCTCTCTATAGGAAGTGTTTCCTTAACCTGTTGGGGGCTCCCGGTAGGTCATTATTGGACCTTCCCCTTCCGTGAGAGGTGCCAGGTGTAGCACAAGTGCTCCCTGTGTGTCTGGCCCAATGGGGCTCCCAACCTGCAGGAACATCTCGTAGCTCCTTTCTCCCTCTCACTCTTTCCTCCCATCCTTTCACTGGCCTGACTCTTACTCCTTTTTCAGGAGTCAGCTGAGACAACAATTCCTCCAGGAAGCCTTCTTGGAATGCATTGGCCCTCCTAGTTACATTGTAAGACACTATCAGTTATCCTTATTGCACCCTATTCCTTTGCAGCATCATTGGTTAATGGCCTATCTTCCTTACCATCCTCTGGGGACAGGGACCATAACTCTCACACTGATCTCCTCCCAGTGCCTGGTCTGGGGCTTATGCCTCCCTTGTGTTTGGGGACTGGCAGAGGCAGTTGCTGAGGATAATAGATTCCATATTGTGCCTGCAGTTGTATATCTTCCTTTTAGCCTAAAGGCTGCTAGGTCCAACTGCAGGTGGTTATGGGTATGAACGGAATGGCTTTTCCTAGCTCCTGCTGTATGAGAATTGTGAAGATGCCTTTCCTCTCTTAAAACTCTAGAGGAAAGCTTGAGTCCATCAATATACCCTACACAGATGGGTAGAGACTTGTGGAAGATGATACTCCTAGGATTGGAGTTTGGAGGAGTTTTGAGAGTCCAGGTGATTGAGGGAATGAGGACTTTCCAAGGAGCATGGTGGCTTGGAGAGGCCCACCTCTGCCCAAGCCTTGGGGCCTGCAAAGGCCATTTTCCAAGCTGCAGGGAACATGAGCTGGCCAGCTTTGTGGGTGCTACTTTGACACATCAGCAATGTGGACCCCATTGAAAGTGCAGTGGTCTTTGAATGCTCATCCTGGAGCCCTAGAGTTCCTCTGGGGTTCCTTAGAGAGCACCATGTGGAAGTGGAAGTAAAGCTTACCCCACCTGGCCAGGACATAGATCTGTTCTAACAAGAGATCCTGTGACTAATATATATATTGGCAGGATACTAATATAATGAATATATGTGCACATGTGGCATATATTACATATATGTATATTTGTGCATGCGAGCACACACATACAGCAAACCTCTGTTCACCTTTTTTGCTTATGACTGCTTCTGTGTAGCAAATATGTCATGTCTTACCACTGAAGCTGCCTTAATGTACTCAAAGTCACACATCACAGCTGTGCTGAAGAAAGCATGCCGTCCTTTTGCCCAATTTCCAATGTCTAGGTGCTATGGATTTCCATTGCTTTGGATCTTAACGAAACATTAATTTTTCCCTCATTGATATGCATAGTCAGACATAGTTAATCTTTGGGACACCTGCCGGTCAGATGCCTGGGATAAGCATGGATTAAGGGAATTCTGATTGCCAAGCCTCTCAAAGTGCCAAGGCAACTTGGGAACTCAGGGGGGAGGGGTGTGCTTGAAGAGGCAGAGCTGCCCGTGGTGGCTGTGTATCCAGAAGTGACTTTGATCAATGATTCCATCTCTGTTGGCAGCATGTGGGAATCATTGGGAAAAGGGTGCCCCATGTGCCCCTATGCCTAGCTTTCTCTTTGCCTTTATACTGGGGTGAAATCCAAGATGGATCTCTTACCCTTTGGCCATAGTTTTGTTCCTTGGTGCCATCACTGGAGCAATGCTGCTGCTTTTCCATGGAAAAAATCTTTAGTCTACTGGAAGACCCAGTCCTGGGCCGGTCCAGACAGAAAGGGAGTTATATCGATCAGTGCTTCTCACAAGTTTTATATTGTCAGTCTTCCCCTCTAGAAGGTAAGCTCCATGGAGGTATGAGTTAAAAGTTTTAAAGAGTCATAGCTCCAGGTCTTAGCTGGGAAATGGCCTTGCAATAGTCCTCTCTTCATTCACAGTACCCACATGGACTGAGTGGTGCTCAGCCAAGAGGGACCTTTCCCCCCAGTCTGGCCTCAGCCCTTCACCCCCTTGTGTGGGATAAGAATGCTTGCTCAAAGCTCATGCTCCATGATCTGATGTTTTAATGGAGCTACATGCTCCTTGACTTCAGTCTTGACTTTACCTGAGATGTTCCCTTCCCATCATGAAGAATCTGTTATCTTGCTCACACTGCATCAATGAGGCTTCCTATATTTGAGAGGGGTGTGGGGGTTCTCTAAACTTACCTCTAAAATCAGCCCATCAGTTTGGGGTGAAAAAAGCCTGCTGATCTTGCTGGTGGGTGTGCAGATGGAACCAGCCCTGTTGGAGGAGGATGTGGGAGTAGATATTAAAATTAAAGATACACATAACTTTGTGATCCAGCAAATCTACTTTTGGCTATCTCTTCTTGGTACTCTCTTGGGCATGTGAAGGCAGGTTTCTGTAATTGTGAAAAATTGAAAACAATTTACATGTCCATTAACATAGGAATAGGCAAATAAACTGGATGCATCCCCCCGGAACCCTACTGTGTCACAAGCAGAAAGAATGAGACAGACCTCTAGGTTCTCACATGGATGTGGCTTCGAACTGCATGTTGGGGGGAAAAACATGCTATAGATAACTATATGTGGTCTGATAGAGTTTAAGTTAAAAGAAATTAAAAAAAAAAAAAAAAAAACCCAAATAAACAAATAAATGAGCCTATATCTTCCCCTAGAATATATTTACATATATTTGTAAAGGCCTGGGGGAGTACACACCAAACATGATGAACAGAATTGCAGAGGTGGACAAAGTGGGTTAGACTAGTGTTCCCTTTTATAAATATGAAATAGAGACATACTTCTTTGGCAAACTGAACATTCTGTAAGAGTTAAAAGTGTTCATCCCACCTTAGTTTATGTGTGTACATTCAAACCTGTGTCCTGTCCCACAGAGGATGCAGTTATCAGACAGCATTTGTGCCACATCAGCAAAGAACTGATTTGCTGGGAAGGAGACAGAGGAGAAAGTCCAGACTTGGCCCTCAGTGGGGAACAGTTTAGTTAAGGAACCAAGACCCGTGCACAAGAAATCGGGGACTGAGAAGCACAGCCTTGTCCTGAGTTGGGATGGTGTGCAGAGTTTCCCCAGCAGCCCAGGCCCAAGTCCTCTTTCTCTGGTGGCTCACCACTGCCCTGGGATAGCACTGGTCTTCCAGCTTTACCTTCCCCAGAGCTGCTCCTCATGTCTTTGTTAGAGCAGGTCTCCTTTCCAGCTGAGTAGTCCATGCTCTCATATTCCAAAGAACAGGAAGGTTGGTTATGGCTAAGTGTAGGAGTTCCCGGGAAGGGTTCCTAAATGGGAAGTTGAACTGGGCCTTGAAGTAGGACTTTGTTGGGACAGGACCAGAACCTGGAGTAGAAGCCTGGAACAGGTCAGGGATGCAGTACAATTCCCGTGGCTCAGGCAGATGCTGTTTCCACTAGCCAGAGGCTCTGCTTTCAACAGATCCAGATGGCAGTCCCTGGAAGGCTTTACCATTCGAGTGCTTGTGGAGAAACCCTCTTTCTTGGCAGAAAAGCCTGGGGACTGGTCTTCTATGACTGGTAAACTGTGCTCGGAGTCTTGGCCTCAGGAGGGGGTCAGTCCTGAGTGAAGTCAGGGCCACCAACTCCACGGCTGTAGAGGCCTGACCCAAGAAACCCCTTTACGGGTGCAGAGACACTCCATCTCAATGCACATCCATGGAGAGACCACCAAAACTGTGGTCCCAAAAGGTGTGTCATGGAGCCTAACATCCCAGGTAGTGACTCCTGTTTGCAGAAGTCTTGAGGGTCAGTGAAGGGCACAGCACTGGGGTTTGGGAGACCATGGGGCTGACTGCTGGCACCATCCCCACATAGCCTGGGCAAGTGATTTCCCTCCTGGGTGAGCATTGGTTTCTTCATATGCAAAATACAACAGTACAGAACCCAAGTTGCCAAGTCATGGGAACCTTGAAGTAGGTGAGATATGCAAGGTGCTTAGTATAGTGCCCAGCACTTCCTGAGGGCTTAGCAGATGAGGCGTAGCAAAAATAATTGATAATTCCAGCCCACTTCGTTGGGCACCAATAAACAGCCTGTTCTTCCACAGCCTCATTCCTCTGCCGTACGTCAGCTGAAGCCAGCTGCTAGCTCTCTGCCTCATTTTCTCCTCCTAATGAGGGGAAATCTAATATCAGCTGTAGGCTGGGTGTGGAAATAATCCAGCCCTTCTGATGTTGGGAGGGATAGAGGAGTCTTGGCAGAGGGCTGTCTCCCGCCATCATCCTGCATCACCCACCACGGCTGCTGGGGGACCCAGAGGGGAGGAAGGGCTGTTAGCCACTGTCCCCTCCATGGCGAGATGGCCAGAACCCCCCCCCCCCCACCTCAGTCGACTTCTGCACAACAGTAACGAGGACGTAAGCCTACCTCCTCACCCCACAGAGAAAACTTTGGGTGGCTGACCCCAGCCTGCCTCACGCACAGCCAATCTCCCTGCAATTGTTTCATCAGCGGCAGGACTGTCAGCTCAAACCTGACAAGTGACAAGTCTCAGGCTCATGCTGACTAGATAATCAAAGTCTTGTCAGGGCTGTCAATACCCTGCAGATAGGAGAGGACAAAGAGAGGAAACGTTTCTACAGAAACCGCTGCCTTCACACAAATGCTGTGGATGCCTCCCACCCAGATCACCTGTTTGTTCCTAAACGGCGCTTATTACCGCTTCCAAGGGCTGAAAAGCACAGACCCTAAAGTGAAATAATAACCTCATATTATGCATTGAAAATGAATATTTTCCTATTTTGTGGAAAATTATCTTATAATTTTACATACCAGATATACATAAATGCAATATTTAGTAGCAGTAACTTGCAATATTTACTTTGCACCATATAGTAGCAGTAACTTGGTAAAAGAGATTTTCCCAGTAAATATACATTTTAAAAAACCTAAACTGGAAAATGTCAATAAAATGACACAGACTTACCTGTACTGCACCTTTCTAGTAACACAAATAAACTCCCTATTACAGCATCAGGTAGGATGCAATAACGGAGATGCAGGGATATTCTCCAAACCCCCACTTTGGGTCCCTCTGCAAGGACACACACACATATGGAGCCGGCAGCCCTTGCTTGAGTGCAGTGGTGGGTTGTCCATCTTCTCCCCAAGCTCAGCAGAGACAGACACAGACCTCCAGCCTGTGAAAAGGAAAGGGTCCCCCTGCACTTAGAGCATGGTCATTGCCACGAGCACCCATCGCCTGCAGCCAAGGCTTCGGGATGGCGACTGGCAGAACGGGGATTCTCACATGAGCCTCCTTCCTTCCACGTCCTATGTCTACCCCCAGGCCGGTGTCAGCCTTCACCCTCAAAGTAAATGTGCCATCTTATAAGGGTCCCTGCTCACAGATACCAAGCTTGTTTCTTCCCTGAACTGGAGGATTCTTGGGTAAATTGAGACCTCCAAGTTGAGGGTTTGAAGCTGTATGGACCCCAGAAAAGTATGTTCTTTGACCTAATCCATTCCTGCGGATGGGGACCCATTGAAAGTAGGATCTTTGGTGAGTGCCTTAACAAGTGACCCACCTCATTCAGAGTGGGTCTTAATCCTCTTTCCTGAGTCCTTTATAAATAGGATGAATATGGAGGGAAAAAAGAGAAAGCCACAGAAGCAAGAGGCTGAAAGCAATGAAACTCAGAAAAGAAGGGAGAAACCAGGAGATGCCACCATGTGCCTTACCATGTGGCAGAGGAGGCAAGGATCGCCGGCAGCCAGACTTCAGGAAGAAAGCACCATCCTGATGCCTTGATTTGGACATTTTCACAGCTTCAAAACCATCAGCTTGTATGTTAATAAATTCCCATAGTTGAAGCCAACGCTTTATGGTATCTGCTTTTGGCAGCAAAGCAAACCAAAACACTTGGTGAAGAGATCACCATTGGGGGTACTGCTGGAAGCCCCTTCCTGAGCCCTGGCCAGTCTGTCCTGGGAGTCCTTTGGTGGTCTGGCTGCCTTGGGTCAACCAGAGGCTGGTGACTGTCCCCACACAGGGGGACTACACAGGGAGGCTGGAAAGCTCACAACAAACCAGCCCCCTTACCTGGTGTCCAAGCCTGACCTCATCCTTGTCTCTCCCTCTGGCTTTTGTCAGTCCAAGCACATGGGGCATCTCTTTTCATCTCAGACTGTACCAAGGCAGGTCTGCCCAGAGCCTTGGCACTTGCTGTTGCCTCTGCTTCCTCTTCTCCCAGACCCTTGCAGAGTCTGGTTCCTTCATGGTAGTCAGCAGAGATGGCCCTTCCCTAGAGAGCCACCCTCCCGTCCCCCAGCATCCCTGGTAGAAGGTCTACAGCCCACCTCACTCCCTGGCACTCCTTATCAATTGCCGTTTTTAATCAGCTCTCTGGAATGTTCTTGCTCATGCATTTACTTGCTTACTGCCCTCTTCTCATAGAGACAGACGACAGAATAGATGTTCAGGGGATAGGAATCTTGTCGTGTTGCTTATCGCTGTTCCAAGCCCTGTAGCAGGGCCTGGAAGGTCATGGGCACTGAGAGATTACTGGAAACACTCTGCCGGACGTGGCGTTAGGGGATGGAGGTCTTGGGGATCTCCACCAGCCTGTAGATACACAGCACGGGAGCTTCTTATCTTAGCAAGGGCCAGCAGCAGCTTGTCTTTGTGAGTGAGGGGCCAAGTTCATCTCCAGGCCTCTAGGTCTCTCTCATGCAGACCTCTCCAATGTGTGGACCCCAATATTCAAACTCCTAGAAACACATACCCCTTTGATGCTCATTGCTGCTCTCCCTTGAGATATCTGGGGAAGGGCTTTTAGAGGAAGGCCCAGTGCCTGTCACAGGAAGAGACATATGTTGCTTCATCACATACTGGTCATTGCCCATTTTGCACTGAAGTCTGTGCTGGGCCCCTGGGGTTACACATATGAATACGCCTCCAAGCATCCCTTCCAGCAGCTCCTGGGTCAGCAAAGGAGAAAGGCACACAAGCATGTGAGAGCGTACAGCACATGTATGTGATAAAGGCCCGGGAAGCCCACATGCAGCCTGAAATCATGGAGGACTTCCTGGAAGAGATGGCATCTCAGTGGAAATTAGAATTTAGAACAAAATCTAGACAAACAAAGGCAGCAGGGCCTCCTTGACTCAGCAAATAATAACAGGGCAGGCCTCCATGAGTGTCAGGCCTGGGATGCATGCTTTAGTGGGTGGTAAAACCTGCGGGAGGCTGTGCCGTGGTGGGGAAGATGCTGTCCTTGTGCACAGGTTTTAGTTCTCAGACAACAGTGATTTGGACGCTTGTAGTTAGGCATTTCCTCAGAAGCAGGAGAGGCAAACTCCTCTGCTCCAGCATTTCCTGCTTGCCACCTTGCCTGAGTTTCCCTATCTGATAGGGAAGCCTTTTTGAAAACACTTTTCTTCATTGCTATGTCCTTTCCCAGCCAGTACTTTAATCCCCAAAAGCTAAAACTGGACTGTCTTTCTCCCGTCCGCACCAGCAATTCCGCTGACCTTGATTTTCATGGTGCTGGGGATGGCAGGAGTTTCTTGCTGAAATATTGCTCTCTGTCCCCAGCCCCATCAACTTTGCAGGCAGCCATATTTAGAAGGGCGTCAGAGGGGCAGGGGGCGGGTGTGTGTGTGGAAGCCAATATTCCCCTGTCTAATTTATATTTTACATTTCTCTAAAATCATGCTAAGAGTATTTTGGTAATCTCTGCTGAGATTAAGTATAATGCTGTACATTTAATTGATATAAGTGGTTTCAATTCTCCTTAATATGACAAATCTCCAGTGTGAAATATTCTTAGTTAATGATCAACATAAAATAGAGTTCATTTTTAATGTGAGTACAAGATTTGAATTAATTTGTAGCTAGCGCAGGGTTATTAGATTCTGTGTGCGTTCTGCATGCAGGCACATGCGCGGTCATATGTGTGGACCCTGCATGCGTGCTCTGGGTGAGGACATGTGACCCATGCCACTTCCAGTCTGAGCTGAGTATGTGGGTGTCTCGCTCTGTCTTTGGTGCCTCAGGCATGGGGGAACTTCCCTGCTAGGATCTCCATGTCTGCATCTTCTTGGTCTTTGGTCCAAAAAGGAAAACTGCCTTGTGTCCTGGGTGGTCGCGCCTGAACCCGGCAGAGTCGCGGTTGTCATATCAAAGCTGTATAGACTCTGGGCACACTACTCCAAGATCGTTTGCTCCTCCCAACTCAGTTTCCCACACTGCCCTTACTGGCCTTGAAAACAGCATGCTCCTTTACATGATCAAAACCATGTGATGGGGACAGATGTGGCTCAAGTGGCTGGGAGTCCGTCTGCTATATGGAGGGACCCGGGTTCGCTCCCCGGGATCTCCTAGTAAAATAAAAATAGAAGACGTGAAGGCGAACCACGGGCCCGTGTGCACGCGCATGGCAATCCAGGCTCCGCAGCAAGGTGATGACACAGCAAGGGAGAGACACAGAAGAGAGCCAAGATGAGACGCACTGGAAACCAGGAACTGAGGTGGCGCAGGTGGCAGAACGCCTCTCTCCCATATCGGAGGTCCCTAGAATCGAATCCTGGTGAAGACTGGAGGAGAAGGATGAGAAGAGAAGGCAGGAAACAGACACAGAGGATCACCCAGCAAATGAACACAGACAGCAAGTGGGGCGGGGGTGGGGGGGGGATAAAGTAAATAAATAAATCTTTAAAAAAAAGACAAAACCATGTGATGACTGGTGTCACCCAAACGAGTTCAGTGAGAATTTTCAGGGTGGAGAAGAAGCTCCTTGCAAAGTCAGGTTCATGGGGAAGCCTTCAGGAGCAGACCCCTGGGAGTGCTGATCCCCTGTCTCCGCCTAATCCAGTGGTCACAGGAGCAAGGACGGTTTCCTCAGGCACTGAGTCCAGAGGCATTTGCAGAAAACCAGGGCAATGACCGTGGTCTTTTACTCTCAGATTCAAGGTGAGGGGCACACTCGAAGAAAGACACTGCCTTCACAGCTTTGAGATAAGAGAGGCCAATTTTCTTACAACTGTTAAAAGAGAATGGGGGAGAGGGGAATAAAAGCTTCAGGATATGTGCCAAGCTGAATTTGAATATTGTATAAACCATGCGTGGGATGGAGGCAGCAGCTTGTAGGAAACATCTGTTTCTACTGGACCCTCCGTTCTTTCAGCTGGAGCACAGAGCTCAGGCTCCTTAAACTTTCCTTTTGTGGCAACCCGTTCTGGAGATACCTTCAATATGCAAGCTGACTGTGCAGCTCTTACGTATTTCCAGTTTGTAGTCACCTCTTTAATGATGATGGAATTTGAATCCCCATAACAATGAAGTCCTCCCCACCCCCCACCCCCATGTAAAAGAAGCAGGGGTGCCTGAGGGAGGCTGTACTCAGGCAAGCTCAATTTCTATTGGCATAAGTGGCTGCAGAAAGAATCTTTAATCACATATACAATATTATTGGCAATGCCGTGCAATAAAAGGGCTGAATGCTTCGTTTTTCTAGATTTCCTTTTATATTTCAAAATTGCTTTTCTTTCAAATTAGTGTATCCTGTACATTTTCTTAAAAGGAATTGTGCATGGCTTTACTTTTTTCTTTTGTCGGTTTACCATTCCTTTTGAAATTACCACCTCTTGGGGACTGCAGACTTTCAAACACTTTGCATACGAAATGAAAGACTTGTGTGTATTATGTTGCAATTTTTAAGAATGGCATAATTTTAATTAGGAATGTATAGATGACTACAAATAATGCTGTTGCATGCTGCTAATTAGGTATTTTATTACTCTTTGATTTAAAAAAGAAGTGTGCCTGGCTCTAACAAAGCACAATCTGGTCCTTTCGGAGGCTTCCACTCCAGGGATGCTAGAAGAAAGGTGTGCTGGAGGATGGCTCAGACATGATGGGAGGCAGGCCTGGGGCGTCCCCTCCTGGCCGGGGGCACCCATCGTGGGAAAGCTTAGGGTTGTAGAGAAAATGTGTGCCCGACAAACAAGGGTTGAGGAGACACTGTCAAGTACTGTGAAAATTAGATCTCTTTGAAATTTGGTATCAAGTGGCAGTGAATACTTTCTACCATTCTGAGCATTTCATCCCTCAGCTAAGTAATTATCTGGGTGATACTACCCAATACAAGACTTTACCGCCGCCCCCCCCCAGAAATTTCTTGATAAATAAATAAGTTGCTAGCTCTGCAGCACCTTTGTGTTTTAAAAGGAGTCCATCTTTTGTGCTTTAAGCAAAGACATACATATTACAAAATTGTTGCTTTTGACTAGTCGTTTACGCCTGGACTTTGTTTGGCTCAAGCAAGTGTGCTCTCCCCACCTGGACTGTGAGATCCCCATGAAACTGGATACCCAGGGCTCCCTGACCCTGATCCCTACCCCAATACCCCTAGACTCAATCTAGTATGACTTGGGCATGGTTTGAGGGTTTAGTAAATGCTTTTGATTGTGTTGCTCTAAAGTTATCCACTTGTGACTCAACTGGTTGGGCGTCCGTCTCCCATATGGAGGGACCCGGGTTTGATCCCCTGGACCTCCCGGTAAAAAAAAAAAAAAAATATATATATATATATATAGCTATCCACTGGCCATTGGTAGGATCTGTAGGATGAGGCTTCTCTCTAGGACTGAGGATGAATCTGAGCAGACCCTGCCCTGTTCTCTACCTTATGCCTTTGTAGTCACAGGAACCCATGGAGGGGTCAGTGGCCATGGTCAAGAACATCTGTGCTCATGGAACAGAGCCAGAGCCTGAGGGAGAGTAGAGCCTTTGCACTGGCCCTACTCACTGGCTTTGCATGGTCTAAGCATGGCCAGGGTGGACACCTCCATGTGGTCCGCTGCTCACCTGCCTCTGCTCTATCAATAGTTCTCACCTATTTCACCAAACTCAGTGCAGGAAAAGTGGGTCCTCACTAAGACATCTCACAGTGCTATACCCACAGAGGCTGAGTGCCTGTACTTTGCACCTTCAGGCTATCAACTTTGGTCAGCTTCCCCAATTCCCCAGATGTGTGGCCAGGGAAGCTGGAGGAATTATGGGGTTAACAGAGGAATTTACAGCAAGTGTTCTGCAGTAGGGTGCCTTCAGAGAGAAAAGAGTGGCTTCCCCCATTAGGGATGGTCTGTGGCCAGGAATCTTCAGGCTGTCACATCTAATTATACAGCCTACTAATCAGCAGAGAACTCAGTAGCATCCCGACTCAGGAAAGTCAGCATCTGTTCTAAATCCTGCCCTCAGAGCAAGGGCAGTGTCAGATGCTGCAAAGACTGCTTAGCTGGGTACAAAAGATGCTGTCGACAGACCAAGCATATAAAGGAGTCCTGGTTTGATTTGAATGAGCTGTTTTTTTAATGGGATAGAAAAAAGTAATTGAATTACATCCAATAAATATAATCTCCTGAGTTCTTTGAGGAAAAAATATAGACAAGTTGTGTCTGCTTAGAAATATAGATATTCATAGCTTCAATCACCAATGTACATGGCAAAATTCATGACTGCCTGATCTGGCCCAGGTGAGTTTTAAAAGCTATTTCTTCAAGACTGTGCATGGCAGGAGTTGTATGTTTCTCAGGAAACTGGGGGTCTAACCCACCTGTCAACATTTTTAATCACCATATCTTTCAGTGTTAACCAGGAGGATGAAATGCACTAACGGTGACAGAAAGATGCCCATTTGTTTCTGTTGACTCCGTTCAGTCGCCAAAAGAATACCGACCCCCTTCGGCATCATTCACAACAATTTCCTAATTTTGGCTCAATATTTTGGTGAATGGGCCTCACATAACAGAAACAAATACTTGTTGAGAATCTTGACTTGCCTTAATTCCCCGTATGGGGCCTGGGAGAGCACAATGGCAAAGAGCAGGACACCCTTTCTTCCTGTAGCTTACACAATATTTGCTGAGTCAACTTTACCTGCATGGAGACTCTTGTAATAATATAAGGGTATTTCAAAGCCTTCTGGCAGGACCTGCCAGGGGGTGGTTCATCCAATGAATGGGATAGAGAATATGATCTGTAGGAATTTAAAAGAAGGAGGAGTCACTATAGCCTAGGAAGGTGGCTAGGTGGGAAAGAAGGTGTCTTGCATTCAAAGGCTCTGTGCTGTTCACCCACAAGGCTCTTTGGGAAGATATTAGTGAGAAACACTCCAATGAGTGATGTCATCGCCAATGCTCCAGCAATAATCCAGATTAATCCTGCAGTAAAGTTATAAGGGCTTTTGTTTCAGGGCCTAATGAAATGGCCGGTTAGTTCATTCCTTATCCTGCATGCTTGGAGCCGAGTTCCCATGCCTTGACAATTTGTCAATAAGAAGGGACCCAGAATGGACTTTTCTGGTTTCTTGGCTCTCATAGAAGGTTGAAGCCTGGACCAAGCATCATACCAGTGATCTCCAGTTTCCTCTGTCTACAGACCCATGGGTGTGAGAAGAGCTCCCTTACCTGTCCTAGGCACTGACAGAGGCAGGCGGCATTTGGGGAGGGCCAGCTGTGTTGGTTTGTGTTGACCTGCTGGTTGCCCAAGTTTGTGTGGAGAGAGAGAGTTTGATAGTGCTGATGCTTCAACAGCCTGCACTGGGCTTTGGGATCCTCCCAGAGGCGATTGTCAAGGAATGGGCCACAGGATGACACCTTCCTAGGCTTGGAGAAATTGCCCTGTTTGTCTCTTTCTATATCTGTCCTGTTGTTCAGGAGTCCACATCTTTTCACATCCCCCTCCAACCAACATAAACTGGACAAAGATTGTAAGTTTTCACAATTGGCAGGAAGAGGGACTGTCTTTAATCTGCTTTTACTTTCAGTCCTGCAATTGTCCTCAGAATAGAGACATCTCAGGGAATGAAACACAAAGACATATCCAGATACATAATTCTATCATGACTTTCTAAATCACCTCCATGGATTTCTCCTTATAATTTCATGGACTCCATTTTTCTCTATGTTTTTCCTTATGCCACTCCTAACCAAATAATTAATTGATTGGCTCAGTGATTAGCAAGATGCTTTACAAGCTCCCATCTGCACAAGCCAGTCTCTCCTCATGGGGCTTTCCCTTGAGGACTGATCTTGGAACATACCACTTCCCATGCAGCCCTTCTACATCCTGACCCTGGATCCTCTCACACCCCACAAATCTTAGCTTTGTCAGATGGTTTTGGTACCTCATTGATTGCCAGCACCATTTCTTCCAGAAAATTATAACCCCATTCTCTTGTTATAAAACCAAAGCACAGGCCTGTTCCATTGATGGTCCTGCTGTCCAGTGATGCTATCCTCATCCCCTGCTTGTCACTGTCTCCATGGTCATCAGGTCATGTTCTCTGTTTCATTATAAACTGCAGCTCTTGGCTCACAGTCATCCTTGCCTCAATTCTTCCCAGTACTCTGTGTGAATTCAGCATTTGGTATGGATGTTCTGTTCAATGCATGGGTTTTTCAATTCCTCAGTACCCTGAACTGTGATGGCCATTTCTTCCATCCACTCCTTGGCCCCAACTCTTACAAATACAAACGTCTTATCTACTACTTCAACCACAACCTTTTGACTTCCTAATGGATTTACTTCATAACCTCTACTGTCATTGGTATTTGCCCTCAAAGGTGTCTCCAATCCACTGACTCCTCTCTCACTCACTCTCTCTCTCTCTCTCTCTCGCTCTCTCTCTCCAGCTTTCTCACATCTTCCTACAGCTTAGATTCTAGGTTTCATCATTTAATCACTCTCTTGCATGGCCTTCAACTCTTTCACCAGTTTGGCCCTTCATCTCATCTATCTGGAAAAATTCTCACACCAGAAGAACCCAAATGTTAATGTTTCTTTGTCTTCAAGCATAACCAAGTTTTGCTACAGAAAATCACAAAATGGGACAGAATGATATAACAAATGCATGGCCAGCAGCCTCAGTTGGGCTGCAATACCTCTTGATATTCTCTTGTTTAACTAGTCAACTTTAGCTGCTACCACATCACATACATTATTCTTGCTAAAGTGCATATTGAATAAATGACAATAACATGCAAGCCCAGCCCATTGCCATTTAACACAGAGGAGGCATGGTAATTTGAGACTGTATGTACCCCAGACAATCATGTTCTTAAAGCTGGTCCATTCCTGTGGATGTGAATCTATTGCAGGTGGGAACTTTTCATTAGGTCACTTCAGTTAAGGGCCTTTTGATTAGGTTATTTCAGTAAGGCATAACCCAGGATGGGTCCTTTTACTGGAGTCCTTTATAAATGGGATGAATATGGAGAGAAAGCCATGGAATCTGAGAAAGAAAGCCAGAGGAAGCCAAAATATGTAGGCAATGAAACCTGTACGAGGAAGAAGAGGCCAGCAGACACTGGCATGTGCCTTCCCTTGTGAAAGAGGAGTCCAAGATCACTGACAGCCAGTCTTCAGGAAGAAATCACCACTTGATGACGCTTAGATTTTGTACATTTTTCTCAGCCTTAAAACTGTAAGCTTACAACCTAATAAATCCCTATTGTAAAAGCCACTCCTTTTCTGGTATATTGTTTTCTGGCAGCCTAGCTTACTAGAATAGGGAGGTTGTCCAATCTGTAACAAAATGGTCTTAATGCTCTCTGGTCCATCTCCACAGAGTCCTAAAGATTATTTTATCAGTGTTTTCCTTTATATACAAACATTTCAAACTATATCAAGTCCAAAGGATGGCAGAGAGTCATAGTTCCTTCTTTAATTGATCTAGAGTCCTTCAGCTCTGTCCACGAGAGCAGAGCTGTGCCAGACATTTCCAATGCTCAGTGATCCCCAGCTTGCTCCTTGTGGGCCCATGGGACAAATTCTTGAGTTTAAGGTTAGCCATATGATTATTACTGGTTGTGGGTTATGGGCAGAGCCTCATATTACTGGTATGATCCTTCTGGATCTTTTCCTGCCCTGCCACGACAATCATGAGGACACACGTCGAGATGGAGACCCCATCATTCAGGGTCCTTGGAGGAGTATGATGAGCCAAGTCCCTGCCATAGTGTGTGGATATGCAGTAAGAGTGAGGAATATATTTTTGTTGTTTTAAGCCACTGAGATTTTGAAAGTGCTTGTTACTGCAGCATAATTTAGCTCAGCTTGACTGATACAGAGGCTACAGAAGTAGACTGTTGTAAAGCATTGTGGGGCCACCTTCTGTCAATCCTGCACCCCTTTCCCTCCCCCCAGTCCTTCCCTATGATCCTGCCCCCACTTGTATTTCTCCTCTAGCCTGAGGTGTTGATCATTCTCTAGTCTGTCTTCCATGGTGATTGTGGTCTTTAAAAAAAGACAATGTGGATGAGGGGCAGAAAGAGAGAGTAAAACTAGGACCCAGACTCTTATTATCAATTAGAATAATACCCAATCAAGGAGACAGAGAACTGCAGTATGGCACCCCATCTCCCTTCACTGAGTGACTGATGTGGCAGAAGTTGGGCCTTACTAAGAGGGAATGGCATTATCACTGGAAGTGCTGTGCACACCCACTCCTCTCGTGTGTTTCTGCCGAGTCCTTGGAAAGGCCTTCTGTGGCCTCCCTCAGCTTCAGCTCTTATTTGCCTGTTCTCCAACGGGAAGCTATTAGCCTCGGTAAATACTCTCTTTCCCGAGCGACTTGATCTCTGTACTCCCTGATTCAGTTCCTTTGCAAGGTAAATAACTATAAATATTAAAACATGTCAATATCTTTATTAATAAATGACTTCTGGCTATCTAAGAGATTCTGTACTGTGGGCTTTTGTTGAGTCTCTACTGCATGTTTTCAAATATTTCATATGGCTTATCCATTGTTGGCTGAAGAATGCATGGAATCTATCTAGCACATCAGAGAATATAATATTTAGATTCCCCAATAAGTTGGCTATCCTGAATTTTAAATAAAGCTTTTTCTTTCTTGGTAAGAATTGCTTTTCATTTCATTTGGAGCTCATGTAACACATATAGACCAATATTATTACCAGTGATCCTTAAATAAGAAATACAATGACTCAGTAATGCCCATTTTCATCTTACTGTTAGAATTTTGAACTTCCAAATCCCAAATTTTCACTTCAATCAACTTAACAAATTCTCCTTACATGTGCATTCACAAAAATCCTGTAATGAAATAGGCTTATTTCTCACTTTCCATTAACTTGATGTGACTGCTATATTAGTTTTGTGAAACTTCATTGTAGTCTCTTTTTTAGAATTGTATTATCAAGTTTTCTCCAGAAAACTGAGTTGGAATTGTAATTCTTAAAACCAAGTCAATTACCTGATGCTGCATTCTGGAAACTTCAACTCAAATTTGCTCTCTTTCTATCTAGTTTTGAATCCCATTCTAGAATAGGAGCTCCAAAATACAATAGTTTCAGCTTTCTATAGAATATGAGTCTGATTTTTCCTTGTGGAGTTTTCCCCAGAGTCATCGGCAATCTCAGAACAAACGTTGAGAGCCTCATGGGTTTGACTTTGACAGATGGGCCTTATTCTACCACTCTGGGCAACTTTCTGCCCATGTGGAGCAGAGCATTGGAAGCATGGAGATCTGGCCTGAACTGCATGTGGTCTTATCTCAGTAACAATTCTGAGAGCATTCCCAAACATCCACATTTCTCTGGGCAAACGGAAACTCTTTATCCAGTGTTTCCATTGAAGATACTGAAGCTGCATCTAGGTTTCCTGTTCTCTCCATTTAGCCAGTAGGTTACCACTAACCTTCCCCATGAAGGGAGACTGAGCCAAGACCTTATCCTGGCTAGCCTCTTCTGAGGAACACTACCCTATCATGCCCATCTATTGAGGGGGGAAGCACATGGCAGATAGCAGTGAAGAACAGGTATCTAGAGAGGTTGCTGATCCAACTTATATCGTAAAGGGTCACCCTGAGGGCTGAGTGGATATTAGAGTAGACAGTGGTGAGAGGAGAAGCAGAAAAATCGACCAGAAGGCTGTGATAGTAGCCCAAGTAAGAGATGGTGGTAGCTCGACTTCGTGTGATAGGGAAGAATTTGGAGATAATGTGATGAATTGATTCACTGATAATTTTGGAGACTTAAAGGACAGGACCTGCAGTGAATGTGTGGGGAGCCAGGAGAAGGGAGGGATGAAGTGTAGCTTATAGGTTTCCAACATGAGCAGCAGGTGGATGTTGATGTCATTCACTTAGCTGGGGAAAACTGGTGTGGAGGAAAATCAAATTTTCTAATTGGTCATAGAAGATTTGAGAAGCTGGCGATGAGACTTTTATGTAGAGAATTCAAATAACTAGCTCAATATACATGTCTGGAGCTCAGAGAAAAGATTTGATCTCGAGCTAGAGACACTTTCAGAGAGATGAGATTTAAGCCCTTGAATGGGGTGAAATCACCTGGGGAGAGACTGATGAGAGCCAGGGGGGCTAAGAAACAAGTCTGGTATTTCCTTAATATGTATTCATTTAAAAATATTCTTTTAGCCTTTTATTGCAGAAAGCATGACTGATTTTGAAAATATTGAAATCAATAGAGATAAAATGTATGCCCATTTTGACTACCCTAAGTCCTGTTCTATCTCCAAATTTATTCGTCATCACCAGCATTGCATATACTTCCTTTCGGATCTGTTAGAATGCATCACATTCATTTATATGTACATATATAAGCATATTATATTTAAATAGCATCCTTCTATGCAGTGTTGTCTTTTTTAACTTAAGCTATGTCTTAGAGATCTTCACATGTCAATATGTGTAGACTTACCTTGGTCTTTTTAACTGCTCCTTGGTGTTCCATAGAATTAATGTGCTATGGTTTACTTAACACTTCCCCTATTGATGGATATGTAGTTTGTTTCCAATGTGTACTATTGCACTCTGACATCTAGAGATTCTATCATGGTCATGTAGAAGATAAAAGGTCACCCAAGTATTTTGAGAAAGAGGGAGGGTCCAGAGAGGAGGACGAGAGTGAGGAATGTGTAGAATTCTGGAAATCAAGTCATGGGAATATGTGGGAAAAAGAAAGGGGTCAAATATGGGGTCAAATATTTTGAACACTGCTAAGAAGTCAAAGAAGTTCAAGACCTAGAAATGTTCACTGTATTTGGAAACATAGAGATCACTGGTGATTGTCAAAGCTTTTTTAATGGAACAGTGAACACAGAAACCAGATTGCATTGGGTTGAAGAGTGAATGTGAGTGTGTGTAGAGATAGTCAGCAAGTGCAGCTATCTTTTTGTTCTTTCTTTCTAGAAAGGTTGATGAGCAGAAAAGTAGGTGCAATAGCTGCAGGAGAGAGTGGGAAGAGGGGAGAAGGTCTCTGTTCTCTGCCCTCTCTTCCTTCCCTCCCTTCCTCCCTCCCTACTTTCTTTTCTTCCTCCCTCCCCTCCCCTCCCCTCCCCCGTCCTCCCTCCCTCCCTCCTTCCCTCCTTCCTTCCTTCCTTCCTTCCTTCCTTCCTTCCTTCCTTCCTTCC
>JAKSZT010054565.1:4653272-4686964 GCA_026826555.1 Tolypeutes matacus | reverse complement strand
TCCTTCTCTCTCTTTTTTTTTTTTTTCCCCTGAGTTTCCTTATGTTTGTCTCTTACATGTAAGCTCATCACACTTGTTTATTTTTCCTAGTAAGTGTATTTGATTATTTTATGGACTAAATGTTCATGGAGGATTTGGATCACAGAAGGGTTACAATGGGTACTGCAGGGGATTATTGGAGGGGGTGTCTGAGGGGGGTTTCGTGGGAATTGGTTCATCCGAATATACATGAAAGATATACAAAATCATTCAAAGGATCGGGGGATGGGCATGGTCACGATGGGTGGATAATCACACAATAAATGAGGGAATCTGAATTCCCAGCCTGGAGAGCTCTTCCACAGTCTCCAAGGGAGCAGCAATAGTCCTCTGAGTATAGGGACAGTGCCTGTTAAAATAGGATGACCCACTGATATTTTTTTTATTTTTTTATTGATGACTACCCTTGTGAGTCTTTGCTCTTGTAAATGAGACTTAGCCTGCAGTTGTGGGGTGTCTAAGGGTTGCCACCTGAGAGCCTCCTTGTTGCTCAAATGTGGCCTCTCTCTAAGCCAAACTCAGCATATGATTGCATTACCTTCCCCCCAATGTGGGACATGACTCCCGGGGATGAGCCTCCCTGGCAACGAGGGAGTAATACCAAGTGCCAACTGGCAGCTTTGCGCAGTGGCAGTATCGTAGCCAATGAGGTTTATCCGAGGCACGATTATTGCTAATTGAAAACTTTTCCCAAGTGCCATGTGGGAACACAACTGGAAAAAGACCTTGAATAAAAGGGGGAAATGGTAAAGAAAAGTGAGTTCAAGTGGCTAAGAGACTTCAAAGAGAGTCGGGAGGTCATCCCAAAGGTAACTCTTACGCACACCTCAGTAGGAGCTCATAGAACATCTAAGTGCCTATTGCCCCATTCAGTGGGGTTCCTGAGGGCTCCAGAGACACCCTGGTCCTATATAAGGGGGGATAGCCCTAGAGACTGATGCCGTATCAGTGGGTTCTATTTTGGAATCTGTGCTCCTGAGAGTGACAGAATTAGACTCAAATAAGTCCTCCCTGCACATGGTTCACCAGTCCCTTCTATTCAAACCTATATGTGATGCTGGAGTTTTTAGGTATACTTCCAGAGACTGGAGCCTCCCGCCTACCTATGTGCCTGGTGGCATGAAATCTAGGTGGAGCTGCAACTCCTACCCTACAGCTCAATGGACTCATCCAAGTCACCTGGTGAGGAGACAACGATGGGCAATGGCCATCCCAGGGAATGGAGAGGGCCTGCATTGGCAGGCAGGATCATCCCACCCACCATATCCATGGGATATAAGCTCTCTCTCACTTGGAGTTGGAGTGGACATCACCATCCCAGTCCCCTCTGGATTGGGGGAAGAACTATGGACTAGAATGGACTTGATGGTATTCTCTTGTTCACATATGGTGATTCTAGCAATGCAAGAAGTTGTAACAATGAGGTGGAGCCAGTGGCCACTTGACACTTTTGGGGTAGGGAGGGGATGAGCGGTTGAAATACAGGGGCTTCTTTGGGAGTTGGAGGTTGTCCTGAGTACGGTTGTGGCAACGGATGTAGGCCATTTTAAATCAGCACACACCACTCAGAACCGAGTGGGAGAGAGTGTGGTCTACAGTGTGAACTGTGGTCTACGGTTGGTGGCAAGGCTCCAGGATGTGTAAGTTCATTGAGGGTGGTGGGCCACACTGTGGGAGATGTTTGTGTGGGATGTGGTGGGAGGTGTGGGAGGTGGGCAACATGGGAATCCCAGTGGGTTCCGTGTAATATTTTGGGTAATCTAAGCACCTCTTAAAATATATGTATATATATATATATATATATATATAAATAACATTTTTGTAAGCAAATACACATATATGCATATATATTTATATAGCATTTTGCAAATGTTAAAAAAAAAAAAAGATTTTGCTTGTTGGAATTTTAATTTTTAACCTACATTGTGGAATAAAATGTCATTATTTGTGGGGAAAAAAAAAAGACTACCTCAACTGTCAAAAAAAAAAAGAAGTGGGTGGGAAGACTTGGGGGGAGGGAGGGTCATAGGGCACAAGCGGGGGGGGGGGGGTGTTGGAGACTTTTCCAGGTAAAAGGCATATTCCTTCCCACAACGAACCCAGCAGGACTCCACTGCTTGCCTCTTCCCCTTCTCAGTTCCCAGAGGATAAGGGCTCATTTCTTAATTCTTTCTTATTATTTGGAGTTTTAGCACTCTGTCTCCTTTTTCCTCTGATCCTTGTCAGCTCCTCCAACCTAGGGCATGATACCAAAACACCCCACAGCACATGAAAAGTTAAAAAGTTCAACCTTCCTCTACCTGAATTTCAAAATAAGAACAAGATATGGTTCCTAAGCAAAATCACTTAAAGTGAAGTGGATTTATATGGTCCTTTTTCTTTCCTGGACTTAATTAATGTTGTAAATAATACCTCCTATCTTCTGCATAATGATTTGCTCTGTTATGCTATTAAAAAGTTCCGTTACGTCAATTCATACAGACAGTAATTTGCAAAGCTCAGACATTAAATAGAACTTTGGTTAAAAGCCTACCACAGGAAATGACTGTAAGTGTGTGTGAGAGTGTGCGCATGTGTGCAACTGTTGCCTTATGCGGCTTTCTGTGGTATAAGATAAGCAGGCAAGTGGGATGATGTTGAATATGCAAGTTATATGTTAATATGATTAAATGACTAGTGGATCGCCCTAACATAATCAATTGAAATATTCACAAACTTTGTGTTGAAATTGGAAGAAATTATTACCTTGAGGCTGCCAAACACATTTTGCAGCTTTGCATTTGCAATAATGCGTGTATCACTTAGCATTTAAAAACATATTTTGACTTTAATAAAGCAAGATGAGTCTATTAAAGAGATATTCACTAGAATGGAAGGAATCCCAACAAGCACATCCAATCACCCAGAGAAAAAACACCTGAGCAGTAGAGGTGCCTGCTTGTCCCTACTCTCCCTCCCTTTCCCCCATCCTTCCCTATTTCCTTTTCCCCTTTTCTTCCTTGTGGCTATATAGTCTGAAAGGACTAGAGGCTGAGTTTTCCAAGGAAAAACATCCTATTGAAAACCATTAATGTTCATTTATCATTGGATTATTTGCTTTCACCCTTGAAATCCTCCAAAATGATTTAGTCTCTTGATGTGATTTACTTGTATTTTAAAACTCTGTGCAACACCATCCAGATCGCTGGGATGTAAATGTGTCTTCTCTTCCACTGAGCAAGCAGAGCTAAAACAAATAAAATCAAAGATGCATATTCCTTTGCCATGGCTTTGCAAAATGGAAGTGATGGGAGGAAGGCGGCCGTCATTCAACTCTTTTCTATTATTGACAACAGCAGAAGTAAAAATTAGAAAACAAATCCCTTTTTAAATGAAACGAAGTAAAAGGCCTACCTCACTCGGAGGAAATACTAATTGGAACTACCTTGCTAATGCTAGCGAGTCACAGGAAGGAAACATTAAGTTATTATTTTTAATAATGTTTACAAGTATATCCAGCCATTTCCAGCCAGTGAAAGATGTCAGCCTTGGCCAAACGTGGCAGATCTACTTTTCACCAAAGATGCTGCTCGTCTTCTCCCTGATAGCAATCATTAATTTTATTTTTTAACCCGGTCTTCAAATGAAGACAGATGAGCTAGAGAGTTTTAAATGCAAGCTGCTTATGTTCAGAAAAATGGCTGTGAGATAGCAGATCACGGCATCTGAGCCGAGGCCAGTTACTGTTTGGGAAGAAAATAAAAACAGGTGAACAGCAAAGCAGGCTTCGGAAGAGCTAATAGTGAAGGGGGGGCTGGCAAGAGCAAGTGGGGAGAAACCTGTGTGTGCTCTTTAGGTATGAGTCATTTCTTAATTGCTTCAGAGACAGATATACAATTAATGCTAATTGCTCTTGATAATTTTAACATTACATTTTAATATTTATTTCTTATTAACAATTGTCTTAGTGCCAGAGAGCAAAATGCCTATTAGATATTACATCAATGATGGCATAGTGCCACACCCTTAAAAAACGTTTTTATTACCTATGTAATTTTATCAAAACTACATTTTTAGTCAAATGTCAATTAGCCTTATTTCATTGCTATCATTTTATTTTCAAGTCAAAGAATTTGACTCCATCTCTCACAGGCTGTCTAGAAGATTTGAATATACCCTTATCTTGGAGGTTTCTAAGGGAACTGAATACCTCCGTGCAGTAAATCATTTTCTTCTAAAATCAAATCTGATTAAAACCCTTGTGTTTCCATTTGTGAAGACAATGTGAGCACAAGGAAGAAGAGACAAAAGAATGTAGAATAAATACGATGGAAACATTTCTGGAATGGTGGAATAAGGACCCCTGAAAATCTGTTCTTCCATCAAAACAATGAGAACACTGGCAAAAAAGTGTCAAAATCAACTTTTTCCAAGTTCTAAAAATTAACCAAAGGCCTATAACAATCTAAGGGCATTAGTTAAGAAAACTGGCTGAATCTTTGCAAGAACATCAAGCTTTTTGGCACTTTAACTCACCCTATTTCCGCTCCCTTTCCCAGCTCTATGGTAATCTTGAAAACCATCAGCCTTAGGACCACAGTAGCTGTGAAAACCAAGAGCGCAGCAGTCACTAAAGGGAGCAGAAGAGATTTGGGACACACCAAAAAAAAAAAAAAAAAGAAACAAAAAAAAAAATGGTCTTCAGAGAAAAGTCACTATTTTACCTGTATGGAAAAGCCGTGGAAATGCCTCTTTTGTGGACTTGCTTTTTTCTGACCTGATTCAAACTCCTTCAGTGGGAAGAGCCCTATCTCTAGTTTATTTGTAGGAAAAAATAAGCAGTGATTGTTTAACTTCACAGCTGTCTGAAGCAGTGACACCAGGAGTGCCAAATAAGAAGCTGGCCAAAAAACTTAAAAGGAAAATATGGGAATGATATATCCATAGGGCATTTTGAAAATTTGTTAGTAGCAGACATGCCCTAGAAGGACTCAGGAAATCCTTCAGGCTGAAGCAAAAGGACACTAGAAAATAACACCAATCTACATATAGAGGACCAGGAAATGTAACTAATGAGTAAATATAAACACCCATACCAACACATTTTTGTTTATAAATCTTTTATTCTAAATCATATAATGGACATTTTGATAAAGCAATAATAATAAAACTATATGGATATGATTAAAATTTATAAAGATGTGGTTTGTATGACATTAATCACAAAGTAAAGTGGAGGGAAAGGACAAACATTGTAGCAATATTTTTTGTATGCTATTAAAATTAAGTTGTATAAAGCTTAACTAGCTTGTTTTAAGCTAAGATGTCAATTGTAGAAGGACCCAGATAGTAGAGTTACAAGCCACAGGATTCTGTTCCCCCATTCTGAGTCAAGAAGAAGGCAATTTCAAAACATTCTTATCATTCAAGGAAGTCTTTGTCATAACATTAGCTGGGCATAAGATTAAAGAACATATACCTCAAAAACAAAATTCTAGAGATAACACATGAAAAATACCAAACTGTCCACTGTGCAACAAAGATTATAAAGCATGCAAAGAAACAGGAAATAATGCCCCAGGCAAAAGAGTGAGGTAAAGCAGTAGAAGTGGTCAATGTAGAGGATCAGACCTTGGGCATATTAGGCAAAGATTTTTACAAAATTGCTCTAATTATGCTCAAGAGCTAGAGGAAAACAAAAATAACAAAAGGAAATTAGGAAAATGAGAGAAAACAAAAAAAGAATATCAATAAATAGAAATCATAAAAGTAACCAAACAGAGCAGAAGACCACAGTAAGACAAATAAAATATTATGTAGAGGAGTCAAACAGCACATTGGAGCTAGCAGGAGAAAGAATCAGTGAATTTGAAGATAAGACAAGTAAAATTATTCAGTCTAAGGAACAAAAAGAAAAAAAGAATGAAGAAAAGTGAAGAGCAGTGATACTTGTGGGACACCATCAAGTGTACCAATATACACATATGGGAGACATAGAATGAGAAGAAAGAGAGAAGAGCAGAAAGAATATTCGAAGAAATAATTGCTGGAAACTTACAAATTTTAAGGAAAGACATGAATATACTCACCCAAGAAGTACAATGAACTCCAAACAAGGTAAACCCAAATAGACACACATTATAATTAAACTGTTGAATGCCAAAGACAAAAGGAGAATCCTGAAAGCCACAAGAGAGAAGCAATGTGTCATGCACAATGGAGCTTCCCTAAGAATGTGTTAATTTCTCATCAGACACCATGGAGGCAAGAAAACAGTGTGACAACATATTCAAAATGCTGAAATAATAATAAAAAAACAACCGAGCACACTATATCTGGTAAAACTGTCCTTTAAAAATGAGAGTGAGATTAAGACATTCCCAGATAAACTATATTTAAGTTGAAAGGCAAGGATACTAGAGAGTAGACTGAAGTCCTATGAAGAAATAAAGATCTCCATTACAGGTAATGACATAGGTAAGTATAAATGCCAATGTCTCTTGTAACTGAGACTTAGCTTGCTGTTGTGGGGTGCCTAAGGGTTGCCACCTGAGAGCCTCCTTGTTGCTCAAATGTGGCCTCTCTCTAAGCCAAACTCAACATACTAATGCATTACCTTTCCCCCAACGTGGGACATGACTCCTGGGGACGAGCCTCCCTGGCAATAAGGGATTAATACCAAGTGCCAACTGGCAACACAACTGGAAAAAGACCTTGAATAAAAGGGGGAAAAGGTAAAGACAAATGAGTTCAAGTGGCTAAGAGACTTCAAAGAGAGTCGGGAGGTCATCCCAGAGGCAACTCTTATGCACACCTCAGTAGGAGCTCATAGAACATCTAAGTGCCTATCACGCCACACAGAGGGGCTCCTGAGAGCTCTGGAGACACCCAGGTCCTATATAAGGGGGGATAGCCCCAGAGGCTGATGCCTTATCAGTGGGCTCTATTTTGGAATCTGTGCTCCCGAGAGTGACAGAATTGGACTCAAATAAGTCCTCCCTGCACATGGTTCATCAGTCCCTTCTGTTCAAACCTATATGTGATGCTGGAGTTTTTAGGTATACTTCCAGAGACTGGAGCCTCCCGCCTACCTATGTGCCAGGTGTGCACTCCTATCCTACAGCTCAATGGACTCATCCAAGTCACCTGGTGAGGAGACAACAATGGTCAACGGCCAGCCCAGGGAATGGAGAGGGCCTGCATCTGGAGGCAGGATCATCCCACCCACCATATCCATGGGATATAAGCTCTCTCTCACTTGGAGGTGGAGTGGGCATCACCATCCCAGTCCCCTCAGGATTGGGGGAAGAACTATGGACTAGAGTGGACTAGATGGTATTCTGTTGTACATATTATGGTGATTCTAGCAATGAAAGAAATTATAACAATGAGGTGGAGCCAGTGGCCACTTGACACTTTTGGGGCAGGGAGGGGATGTGTAGTTGAAATACAGGGGCTTTTTTAGGATTTGGAGGTTGTCCTGAGTACCGTTGTGGCAACGGATGTAAGCCATTTTAAATCAGCACACACCACTCAGAACTGTGTGGGAGACAGTGTGGTCTACGATGTGAACTGTGGTCTATGGTTGGTGGCAAGGCCCCAGGATGTGTAAGTCCATTGAGGGTGGGGGGCCACACTTCTGGGAGATGTTTGTGTGGGATCTGGTGGGAGGTGTGGGAGGTGGGCAACATGGGAATCCCGGTGGGTTCCGTGTAATATTTTAGGTAATCTAAGCACCTCTTAAAATATATTTATATATATATAAATAATATTTTTGTAAGCAAATGCACATATATGCATATATATTTATATATAATTTTACAAATATTGATATGTATTGTGAAAACTTTGATTTTTACCCACAATAAAAAGTAAATAAATAAATAAAAATGCCAATGGTATTGTATGTTTAGCATGTAATTCCAATTTTTACCTCTTACAGAATTTAAAATGAAAATGCTTATCAGTAATGATAAAGTAATTTTGTATTCATAATGTATAAATGGGTAATTTGTGTCAAGAGTAACATAAAGGTTAGGGGACAGAGGTGTATAGAGACATAGTTTGTGTCCCTATATTGAACTTAAGTTGACACATTGAAGTTAAGTTGAAATAAAGTTGATATGAAATTATTAGATTTTAAAAGATTTAGGGTGTTAAAATTAAACCCATGGTAATATAGGAAAAATATGCACAGAAGGAAATGAGAAAGGATTCCAAAACCTTCACTACAAAAGATTAACTAAATATAAAAATAGCTAGTAATGGCAAAATTGAGGGACAAGAAATGTGGAGACTTAAAAAAATAGCAAATAGTAAACAAGTAGTAAGTCCTGCATTATAAGTAGTGACCTTAAGTGTAAATAGGTTAAACTCTCTAGTCAAATGGCAGAGTTTGGCAGAATGAAGAAGAAAGACCGAACTATCTGTTGTTTACAAGAGACTCACATTAAATTCAAAGACACAAGTAAGCTGAAAGTGAATGGATGGAAAAATATTCTAAGCAAATAGCAATAAAAATAAATCAGGGGTGTGGCTACTCAACTATCAGACAAAATAGACTTTAAGTAAAAACTGTTAAAAGAGACAAAGAAGGATTCTTTATATTGATAAAAAAAAAAAGGTCAATTCATCAGGAGGATACAACAATTATCAACATATATGCAATTAATGAGAGCCCAAAAATATGTGAAGCAAATATTGACAAATTTGAAGGGAGAAATAGTTCTACATTAATAGTAGGAAACTTTAACACACCACTTTCAATAATGGATAAAGCAGTAACATGTAAGCTCAATAAGGAAATAGAGGACCTGAACAATACTATGAAACAACTAGCCTCAACAAACATATATAAAGCACTGCACCCCAAAACAGCAGAAGACACATTCTTCTGAGCTGCACACAGATCATTCCCTAGGATAGACCATATCTTTGGTCACAAACTAGACTCAAAAGATTTTAAAAGATTGAAATAATACAAAGTCTCTTCCTCAACCACACTGAAATAAAGCTAGAAATAACAAAGGGCGAAAGAAAATTCACAATTATGTGGAAACTTAAAAATGCACTCTTCAACAACCAAAGTGTCACGGAAGAAATCTTGAGGGAAAATAGGAAATATCCTCAGATGAATGAAAATGAAAACCCAACATACCCAAACTTATGGGATGCAGCAAAGGCAGTGCTAAGAGAGAAACTTATAGCTGTAAATTCTTACATTAATAAAAGTAGAAAGAATATTCTGGTGATATCATCAAGATGACAGCATAGGACATCCCCAGAAAAGTTTTCCCTCAGAAACAACTAATAAAAGGGCAATCCTAATTGCTTGGAACTCAGAAGGATGAGAAAAAACTGAAGAAGACTACACAAATGCTGAACGGAAGCAAGAAAAAACATTAAAAATAAGGTAAGAGGTCTGTGACTCACACTTGCCAGTTTGGATCCTCTTCTCTTACTTGGCGCCATGGGACTTAAGAGTCACGCAGAGGCAGAACTCACGCCTAGGCTCCTCCTGCCATGGCTGTGGACTACAGAGTCACTCACAGCAGCAATTTAGAACCCCACACACATTTAGACATGGGACCCAAGACCACAAAGGCAACGGGCAGAGCCCAAGCAGTCAGTGAGCACATGCATACAAAAAATCCCCAGGAACAAAAGAGACATGTGGCAGAACTGCTGGCAAGTGGTTCACACACCCAAACCAGTTTCTAATTACTAGAGCACCTCAACAAGAAAAGAGGTGTTTTTGAACACTGATCCCATCTGGCTTCCTAGGGTGGGATACCCTAATAAGGAAGTTATCAGAGGTAGAAAAGACTCATGGAAAAAAGGGAAAATTGAACTGATGTAAGGCAAGGTGGGCCCCATAACCAAAGGTACTAATGAAAAGGGGGTACTGAGAATGGAAAGCAGTTGAGCAAAGCTGAAGGAGAGGAAAATATACACACAAAAACGAGAACAGCCCAGAACTCCTGGAGAAGGAATAGAGGAAAAGAAAATCTTCTGCTGGAGGTGAAACAGTTGTGCATAAAAGGACCATCTTAAAAGTTGTGCCTTATGTGCAGGGCAAGAAACAGGTGCAGATGCCATGAGAAAATCATGGGCAGCTCTAAAGTTTCAGTATAAGCTGTACCAAGCACTGAAGAAGAGCCTAACACACAGCCAATCTACAGTAAAACCCTAAACAAGAGGAAGGAACAGATTTTCAGAGTTAGCACATCAAAATAATCAGATGCCCAGACATCAGCAAAAAATTATAAGCTATACTAAGAAAAAAGAAGATATGGTTCACTCAAAGGAATAAATTCAAACTTCAGAGGAAAGACAGACTTTGGAACAACTAACTAAAGGAGTTCATACAAATATCCTAAATCAATTCAAGGAGTTTAAGGCAAATATGGGTAGAGATAAAATAAACTTAATAAAATATAGAGCTAAAGGATATTAAGAAAGCAATGTATCATCCCAGGGAATGGAGAGAGCCTGAAGCTGCAGGCAGGATAATCCCACCCATCATATCCATGGGATATGGGCTCCCTCTCACTTGGAGGTGGAGTGGACATCACCGTCCCAAACTCCTCAGGATTGGGGGAAGAGCTATGGACTAGAGTGGACTTAATGGTATTCTGTTGTAGACATATTGTGATTCAAACAATGGAAGAAATTACAAGAGTGAGGTGGAGCCAGTGGCCACTGGACACTTTCGGGGCAGGGAAGAGAAAAGCAGTTGTAATACAGGGGCTTTTTCAGGACTTGGGCATTATCCTGAGTGACATTACAATGACAGATATAGGACATTTTACATCATCATATAACATGCAGAACTGTGTGGGAGAGAGTGTGGTCTGCAATGTGAACTATGGTCCATGCTTAGAGGCAAAGCCCCAGGATGTGTATATCCATTGCAGGTGATGTGCCACACTAATGAAAGATGTTTATGTGGGATGTTATAGGAGGTGTGGGAGGTGGGGAACATGGGAATCCCTGTAATTTTTCTGTAAGACTTATGTAATCTAAGCATCTTTTAAAATACATATATATTTAAAAAGTACCACACAAATACAAAGTATCAACAATAGCAGAGTATATGTGAACACTGTACTTTTCCATGAATTATCTGTAATCCTGTAATGTTTCTAATATAAAAATAATATTTCAAAATGTTATACTGACAAAAAAAAAATAAACTGCTTTTTCTAAAAAAAGGCATATACTAGTATAATCCCACCTTTGTAAAATAAAAAAATCAAGTCTGTATCCATAGCTGTAAGTGTGCACCAGAATAGTAATTGTGCTTATCTTTCAGTGTTATGGTTATGAGGAATTTTTTATGCCAATATTTATTTTGTAATGAAAAATGCAAACAAATACAAAAGTAGAGAGAAATAGTAAAATGAACCCCCTACTTCCATCACCTAGATTAAACAATTGTCAAGATTTTGCCATAGGGTTATGAGGAATTTTTATTTCTTCTTTGTGTTATTCTTTATTGCTTGCTTTTTAATAAAAATAATGAACATGTATTATCTATATAATACTTTTTAAAAAACTTATTAAAATAAAAAGAACGTTATAGCATAAAAAAAAGAAGGCAATGTATGAAGAAAAGAAGAATTATAAAGTTTAAAGGAAACATAACAGAATGTATGGGGATGAATAACACAATAATGAAGACTAAAAATACACTAGAGGCATACAAAGACTTGAACAGGCAGAAGAAAAGATCAGTAAATTACAAGACAGGACAATCAAAATCATACAATCAGAAGGACAGATAGAGAAAAGAATTTTAAAAATTTTGAGGAGAGTCTAAGGGACCCGTGTGACAGCATGAAGTGTGCCAACATTTACATCATGGGAGACTTAGAAGAAGAAGAGAAGGGAAAAGGGGCAGAAAGAATATTCAAAGAAATATTGGCTAGAAATTTCCCACCTTTTAGGGAAAATATAAAAATACATGTCCAAGAAGGGCAGCATAATCCAAACAGGATAAACTCTAATAGACCTACTCCAAAACACATACTATGATATCACTATTATGATATCAAATGCCAAAGATAGAGAGAATTTTGAAAGCATCAAAGAGAAAAGTGATTAATTACACTCAAGGGATCCCCAATATGATCACATGCAGATTTCTCATAAGAAACTATGGAGGTAAGAAGTCAATGATATGATATATTTAAGGTGCTGAATGAGAAAAACTGCCAGCCTAAAATTCTTTATCTGGCAAGACTGTCCTTTAAAAATGAGGGGACAGTTTAAGTTTAAGACACTTATGACAAACAAACAAACAAAAAACAAAGAGTTCATCACCAAAAGACTTGCCTTTCATGAATTGCTAAAGGGAGTTCTTCAGGTTGAAAGGAAAAGACAGGAAAGAATGGCTTGGAGCAGTCTGAAGAAAAAGTAACTAAAGGTAACTAAATGGGAAAATGCAAAACCCAATGGTATCCTGAATATGTAACTATATTCTTTATTTCCCATAAGTTAACATACAATTGTATAAGAAATAATCATATTTCATTATAATGGATGTACAAAATATAAAGTGGTAATGTATGACAAAAACAATGTAAAGAGTGGAAATGGGATATGGGAACAGAGAATGTGCATGCTATTGAAGATAAGTTGGTATCTTTTCAAACTAGCAGTTTATAGACTTAGGTTGTTTAATACAAACCCCATAGTTACCAGAAAGAAAGTACTTTAAAACATATACAGAAATGGAAATAAGAAAGGGACCAATAATTTACATCAACAAAAGTAGGTGGCTAAAAGGAAAAGAGAGAGAGAGAGAAAAAAAAGACATATGAAAAACAAAGGACATATTGGCTGAAGTAATTCCTGCCTTATCAGTAAGTAATAATAGTGAATGTTAGTGGACAAAACTTTCCCAGTCAAGAAAAAAACACCATAGATTGGCAGAATATATTAAAAAAGCATAATCCAACTATATTTTATTTACAAGGGACTCACCTTAGACTAAAAGACATGAATAGGATGAAAGTGGAAGGATGGAAAAAGATATTCCATGCAAAGGGTAACCAAAAGAGAGTTGGGTAGCAATACTAATATTTGAAAAAATCGAGATTAAGTCAAACTCTTTTAGAGAAGACAAAGAGAGACACTACATATTAACAAAAGGGTTAATCCACCAAGAAGAAATAACAACCATAAATATTTATGTACCTAACCACTGTACCCCAAAATATATGAAGCAAACACTGGTGAAACTGAAGGGAGAGAAGATGGCAGCAAAGTAAGGAGCTGCAAGAGTCAGCTTGTCCTACAGTACAGTTAATAATCACTCAGAGCTATCTAAATCAGGGGGCCCAGGAAACCAGAAGAGACTCTTGCAACATGCTTGGAAGAACAGAAGGAGAAGACTGCACATATGCAGTGAACATTTGTGAGTAGAGCACTTCATGCCATGGAGGCCAGTGCCCATCCTCCACTGGCAGTGTAAGCCATCTCGGGAGCTATTCCCTGGCTGGAGCTGGAAGCTCTATTTCCAAAAAATGGGGGAGGAAGAGATGGTTCGGCACTGATTTCAACTACATATTAGTAAATTCAGCTGGCTAAAGTCCAATCCTAAGAACAGATAAAGTTTGAAACTGTCCAAGTTGGAAAGAAAACCAGTAGCCTTCATTTTAACTCTGCCCCCAGAATGATGGAAGCAGGGCTTATTGAAAATCACAGTGAAGGCCTGCACAGACTTGAGTGTTGGGCACTCAGTGGATCCATCCCCACCCCTGACAGGACAGAAGGGACTATGCTCCCTCAGTCTCTGCAGGCAACTGCATCCCTTTTGGCCTGCAGGAACTAGATTATTGGACAAATCTGTGGCTCCACCCCCATTCTTGACATAGCAGGAGGAGGGAGAGTGCTCCCTTACCCTAGGTAACTGCAGTCACTACTCACCTGCACAGACTAGACTGTTGGATACACTGGAGGCTCTAGTTCCACCCCTGGCAAGGGAGGAGGGGGGTCAGTGCTTCATCAGTCTATCTGGGCAACTTCAGTCAGTTTTGTCTCACACAGCTTGGTTTGCTGCCCATATTTGTGGCTCCATCCCCACCCCAGGCAAGGGAGGAAGTGGTGTGGAGCTTCATTAGTCTTTCCAGGCAATTACAGGCAGTCTTGGCCTGCATAGCCTGGATTACTGCACACAGCTACAGCTCCATCCCTACCCCAGGCAGGGGAGAAAGATGAGAGAAGCTTCATCAGTTCCTGGGGCAACATAGGCAACTTCAGCCCCCACAGCTTACTGTACAAACTGCATCCTTGGCTTCTATTCCACAACCAGCAAAGGAGAAAGGACAAGAAACATGAAAAAGTGGTGGGAAAAAAGTTCCAAATTAAGTTGAACCAAGTATCAAAAAGGGACTGTAGCACAAAGCCAACCAAATAGAAAGCCCTAGATTAAAGAAAGAAAAGGGGTCAAGAATAAATACTACTAGTAAATCAGATGCCAAGACTCCAACAAAAAATTATAATCTATACCAATAAACAGTAAGGCATGACCCAGTTAAAAGAAAAAACTAAGCCTCCAGATGACATAAAGGAGTTGAGAAAACTAACCATAGATGTTCAAACAAATCTCCTTAATAAACTCAATGAGATGGCTAAATAGATTAAGGTTATCAAGAAGACACTGGGTAAGTAAAAAGAAGAATTTGAAAGCATACATAGAAAAAAAGCTGATTTTATGTGAATGAAAGTCACAATAAATGAAATTTAAAAATACACTGGAGACATATAACAGCAAATTTGAAGAGGCAGAAGAAAGAACCAGTGAGCTTGAAGATAGGGCCTCTGAAAGTGAATATACAAAACAACAGATAAAGTAAATAATGGAAAAAATTGAACAAGGTCTCAGGGAAATAAATGATGGTGAGAAACATGCAAACATATGCGTAATGGGTGTCCCAGGAGAAGAGAAGGGAAAAGGGGCAGAAAGAATATTTGAGGAAATAACGATAGACAATTTCCCAACCCTATTGAAGAACATAGATATCTGTGCCTAAAAAGCACAATGTACTCCCATATGAATAAATCTGAATGGATGTACTCTGAACACATACTACTCAAAATGTCAAATGTCAAAGATAAGAGAGAATCCTGAGAGCAGCAAAAGAAAAGAGATTCATCATATACAAGGGATGCCCGATAACATTAAGTACTGTTTTTCTCATCAGAAACCATGGAGGTCCAGCCACAAATTCTCTATCCAGCAAAGCTGGCATTCAAAAATGATGGAGAGTTCAAAATATTCACAGATAAACATAAATTAAGAGAGTATGCCAATAAGAAACCTGCACTTCAAGAAATACTAAAGGAAGTTCTACAGGCTGAAGGAAAAAACAGGAGAGAGAGAGAGTTGGAGGTGAGTATAAGAACAACTAAAAAGACAAAAAGAGAAATAAAAACAACATATGATATACATAAACCCAAAGAAAATATGGCTGATGTAAGAAATTCATTGAGAGTAATAACACTGAATGTTACCATTAAATTCATCAGTCAAGAGACACAGATTGGCAGAATGGATAAGGAATTACGATCCATCTATATGCTGTCTACAAGAAACCAACCTTAGACCCAGGGATTCAAGGAGGCTGAAAGTGAATGGCTGGAAAACAATTTTACAAGCAATCAATAACCAAGAGAGGGTGGGAGTAGCTATCCTAATATCAGACAAAATAGACTTTAAATGCAAGACTATTGTAAGAGACAAAGATGGACACTATATATTAGTAAAGGGGGGTAATCTTTCAAGAAGAAAGAACAATCATAAACATTTATGCATCTAATCAGGGTTTCTCAAAATACATGAGGCAAACACTGGAAAAACTAAGTGGAGACATAAATGCTTCTACAATTATAGTGGGGGACTCTAATGCACCATTATCACCATTAGACAGAACATCTAGACAGAGATTCAAAAAAGAAACAAAGACTCTGAATAATACATTAGAGGACCTGGACCTAATAGACATATACAGAATCTACATCCAAATACAGTGGGATATACATTCTTCTCGAGTGGATCATACTCCAAGATAGACCTCATGCTAGGCCACAGAACAGCTCTCAATGAATTCAGAAAGATTGAGATTATACAAAGTCATTTCTTTGACCACAATGGAATGAAATTGGAAATCACTAAGGGTCAGAGAACCAAATTAGGCATAAAGATATGGAAGTTAAACAACACACTCTTAGACAAACAGTGGGTCAAGGAGGAAATCTCAAAAGAAATCAGTAACTACCTTGAAATGAATGAAAATGACAACACATCAGAAACCATGTAGGTAAGAAGGCAGTAGTATGATATATTTAAGATACTGAAAGAGAAAAACTGCCAGTCAAGAATCTCATAGCTGGCAAGATTGTCTTTCAAAAATGAAGGAAAGTTTAGAATATTAACAGACAGACAGAAACTGAGAGAGTTTGTAACCAAGGGACGAGCTTTGCTGGAAATACTGAAGGGAGTGCTACAGCCTGAAAAGAAAAGACAGGAGATAGAAGCTTGGAGGAGTCTAAAAATGAAGATTACATCAGTAAAATTAACTAAAAGATTAAAAAGAGTGGTGAAAACAAAATATGACAGATAAAATCCAAAGATCAAAATAGGCAAAGTAAGAACTGCCTTTACAGTAATAACATTGAATGATAATGGATTAAACTCCCCAATCAAAAGACCCAATCTGGCAGAATGGATATGAAAATTTAACTCACCTATAAGGGACTCACCTTAGACCCAAGAATACAAATAAATTGAAAGTGAAAGGCTGGAAAAAGATATTCCATGCATGCAGTAACAAAACAAAGAGTTGGAGTGGCTATACTTATATCAGATGAAATAGACTTTAGAAGCAAAGCTGTTATTAAAGACAAGGAATGTCATTATATATTAATAAAAGGGGCAATTCACCAGGAGGAAATAATAATCATAAATGTATATGTACCGCCCCAGGATGCCCCAAATTACTTGAGGCAAACACTAGAAGATCATAGATGAAATAGGACTTTTTCATCCATGGGATGAAACTGAAGGGAGAAATAGATGTCTCTGTAGTAATAGTTTGAATCTTCAGTACACCACTGTCATCATTGGATAGCACATTTGGAGAGAGGATCAATAAAGAAACAGAGAGCTTGAATAACATGATAAACGACCTAAACCTAATACACATATACAGAACATTGCACCCCAAAATAGTAGGATATACATTGTATTAGCCAGCCAAAGGGGTACTGATGCAAAATACCAGAATTCTGTTGGTTTTTATAAAGGGTATTTATTTGGGGTAGAAGTTCACATTCACCAGGCCATAAAGCCTAAGTTTCTTCCCTCACCAAAGTCCATTGCCACGTGTTGGAACAAGACAGCTGCTGACGTTTGCCAGGCTTCTTGGGTTCCTCTCTTCCTGGGGCTGCATTTCTCTCCAGGCTTAGCTCCTTTGTTTCCTCCACAAGGTCAGCTGTAGACTATGAGGCTCTCTAGGCTTTTCTTCTCTCCACAAGGCCAGCTGTGAACTTTCAGGCGAATGTCTCATCTCTATCCTGAGGCTTTCTCTCCTTCCTTACCAGAACTCCAACATCAAAACTGCCACTCAAAAACTGCTCCCTCTGTCCTTTGCCGTGCCTTTTATATTGATTCCCCCACACACCAAGGGGTGGGGCTCAATGCCCTACTGTTTGGCCCAGTTACTGCCCTAATCATAACTTAATCATGCCCAGATTAGCAGACCAGTTTACGAGCATGATCTAATATCTATTTTTGGAATTCATAATAACATCAAACTGCCAAACTCCAACATACATTCTTCTCAAGTGTTCATGGATCTTTCTCCAGGATGGATCATATTTTGGGTCACAAAGCAGATCTCAATAAATTTATAAAGATCAAAATTATGCAAAGCACTTTCTGTGATCATAATGGAATAAAGCTGGAAATCAACAACAGGCAGAGAAAGCGAAAATTCACAAATATATGGAGATTAAATAACACACTGTTAAATAGGTAATAGTGGGTAAAAGAAGAAATTGCAAGAGAAACCAATAAACATCTCAAGATGAATGAAAATGAGAACTCAACATATCAGAACATATAGGATGCAGCAAAAGCAGTATTGCTAATGAAATTTATAGCCCTCAATGGTTACATTAAAAAAAGAAGAAAAAGCTTAAATAAACAATCTAAATACACAGCTGGAGGAACTAGAAAAAAAACAGCAAACTATGCCCAAAACAAGCAGCAGGAATAAATTAACAAAGAGCAAAGCAGAAATAAATGAAATTGAGAACAACAACAAAAAAATGGAGAGAATTAACAAAACCAAAAGTTGGTTCTTCTAGAGGATCAACAAAATTGGCAAACCCTTAGCTAGTTGACAAAGAAAAATTATAGAGACTATGCAAATGAATAAAATCAGAAATAAAATTGGGGACATTACTACTGATCGTAGAGAAAGAAAAAAAAAGAAATCATAAGAGGATACTATGAAAAAACTAGACAATGTGAATGAAATGTAAAATACCTAGGAACATACAAACAGCCTACATTGACCCTAGAAGGTATAAAAGATCTCAAAAAACCAATCATAAACAAAGTGTTTGAAACAGTCATCAAACGACTCCCCAAAATGAAAATCTTAGGATCAGGTTTCTCCACAGGTGAATTCTACTGAGTATTCAAAGAAGATTTAATACCAATCTTACTCAAACTCTTCCAAAAAATTGAACAGGAAGGAATGCTACCAAGCTCATTTTATGAAGCCAATTATTGCCCAAATTCCAAAGCCAGATAAAAATATTACAAAAAAAGAATTACAGACCCATTACTCTAATGAATACAGATGCAAAAATCCTAAAGAAAATACTCACTAGTCGAATCCAACAACACATTAAAATAATTATCCATCATGATCAAGGGGTTTTATCCCAGCCATGCAAGAGTGGTTCAACACAATACAATCAATATACCACATTAATAAATCAAAGAAGAAAAACCTCATGATCATCTCCATGGATGCAGAAAAGGCATTTGACAAAATCCAGCATCCTTTCTTGTTAAAAACACTCCAAAAGATAGGAATCGAAGGAAACTTTCTCAACATGATAAAGGGCATATATGAGAAACACACAGCTAACATTGTACTCAACAGTGAAAGACTGAAAGCTTTCCTGTTGAGATCAGGAACAAGACAAGGTGCCCACTGTCACCACTGTTATTTAATATAGTGTTAGAGGGTCCAGCTAGAGCTAGAATTAAAAGCATCCAAATTGGAAAAGAAGAAATTAAACTTTCACTATTCACAGATAATATGATCCTCTACCTAGATAATCTCGAAAAATTGACAACAAAACTACTAGAGCTAATAAACGAATTCAGCAGAGTGCCAGGACACAAGATTAATAAGCAAAAATCAGTAGTGTTTCTATACACTAGTTATGAGCAATCTGAGGAGAAAGTCAGGGAAAAAATTCCATTTACAATAGTGGCAAAATAATCAAATATTTAGGAATAAACTTAACCATAAAAGCTGGTTTTATTAATAACTTGTATTAATAAAACTATAATGCATTGCTAAAAGGAATCAAAGAAGACCTAAATAAATGGAAGAACATTCTATGTTCATGAATTAGAAGGCTCAATATTGTTAAGATGTCAATTCTACCCAAATTGATATAAAGATTCAAGTAATTCTGTTCAAAATTCTAACAGCCTTTTTTAAGGAAATAGAAAATCCAATTATCAAATTTATTTTGAAGAGTAAGGAGCCCTGAATAGCCAGAAACATCTTAAAAAGGAAGAATGAAGTTTGAGGACTCTCATTTCTGGACTTTAAATCATATTATAATTAGCTACAGTGGTAAAAAACAGTATGGTACTGGCATAAAGATAAACATATAGACCAATGGAACTGAATTGATGGTTCAGAAACAGACCCTCACATGTATGGTCAAATGATTGTTGACAAAGCTGGTAAGCCCACTCAGCTTGGGCAGAACAATCTATTCAACAAATGGTGCTAGGAAGACTAGATATCCATATCCAAAAGAAAAAAGAGGACCCCTATCTCACAATTTATACAAAAATTAACTAAAAATGGATCAAAGACCTAAATATAAAAGCAAGAGTCATAAAAATTCTAGAAGAAAATGTAAGGAAACATCTTCAAGACCCGGTGGTTTCTAAAACCTTATACCAAAGCACAAGCAATGAAAGAAAAAATGGGTAAATTTGACCTCCTCAAAGTTAAACACTTTTGTGCTTCGAAGGACTTTGTCAGGAAGGTGAAAAGGCAACTCACTAAATGGCAGAGAATATTTGGAAACCACATATCCAATAAGGGCTTGATTTCCATGCTATATAAAGAGATCATAAAACTCAACAATAAAAAGAGCAAGCAATCCAATTAAAAAATGGGCAAAAACTTAAATAGACATTTCTCCCAAGAGAAAATACAAATGTCCAAAAAGTACATGAAAAAAAAATGTCCAATATCACTAGCTATTAGGTAAATGTAAATCAAAACTTCAATGAGATATCATCTCACACCTCATAAAATAGCCTTATTTAAAAAACAAAACAACAAGTGCTGGAGAGGATGTGGAGAAATAGGAACACTCCTTCATTAGTTGGTGAGAATGTAGAATGGTGCAGCCTCTGTGAAAGACAGTTTGATAGTTCCTCAGGAAGCTAAATATAGAACTGCCATATGATCTAGCAATCCCTCTACTAGGAATATATCCAGAAGAACTGAAAACTGTGATGCAAACAGACATTTCCACACTGATGTTCATGGTGGCATTATTCACAATTGTGAAAAGATGGAAACAACCCATGTGTCCATCAAACAATGAAAGGATAAACAAAATGTGGTATGTACATATGATGGAATACTATGCTGCTATAAGAAGAAATGAAATTGGGACACCAATGATAACATGGATGAACCTTGGGGACATTATGCTAAATGAAATAGGCCAGACACAAAAGGACAAATATTTTATGGTCTAACTAATACCAACTAAATATGAAGAATAAACACATAAAACCTAGACTATAGGTTACTAGGAGATAGGATGAGAACTGAGAAGGAGTACTGATGTTTAGTGTATGTAGAATTTCCAATTAGCTTCACTGTAAAAGTGTGGAAATGGATACAGCTGTTGAAAATACACTATAGTGTGTATAACTAACACAGCTCATTTATAAATGGGATTGTGGCTAAAAGGGGTAGTCTAGGAATGGAAATGTCAACTGAAAGAAAGCTAGAAAATAATCTAGGGACTGAACAACATAGTGAACCCAGAGGTGGATGAGGATTGTGGTTAATAATAAATATACAAGTATGTTCTTCTACGAACTAGAGCAAATGTACACCACTATTACAAGGTGGTAAGAATATAGTGATGCATGGGAAAATATAATTAATGTACCTTGTGGACTATAGTTAACAGCAATATTGTAATATTATTGCATTAATGTCAAAGAAGGTACTATATCAATGCTAAGGGTCAATAATGAGGGGATATGGGATTCTTTTATTTTGGATTAGGGAAAATGTTCAAAAGTTTACTGGGGCAAATACTGCACAACTCTGTGATAAAAGTGAGAGCCAGTGATTGTACACTTTGGACAGAATGTACAAGGCATGGGACTGTATAACACAGTCAACCTTGTGGTAGAAGATGCATTGTGGTTAACAGTACAAATATGAGTGTTCTCTCATGAACTATAACAAATGTACAATACTAATACATAGAGTTAATAATAAGGGGTGTATGGAAAAAATATACCAAGTGTACACTGTGGACCATATTTAGTGGTAATAGTCTGATTGTGTTCTTTCATAATCTGCAACAAATATTCCACAACAATGTAAGGTGTTGGTGGAGGGGTAATCTATGGGAATTCTGCACAATATGCATGATTGTTTTGTAAGTTCACACTTCTCATAAAAATTTTCATATTGAACAAGAAAAAAAAATTAAAGGAAGAAACATACACCTCTATAATAATAAATGCGCCACTTTCATAAATGGATAGAACATCTAGACAGAAGTTCAATAAGGAAACAGCAAACTTGAACAATATGATAAATGAACTAAAACTAACGGACATAGACAGAACACTGTACCCCAAAACACTAGGATACACATTCTTCTCAAGTGCACATGGATCATTCTGTAAGATAGACTTCATGTTGGGTCTCAAAGCAAATCTCAATAAATTTTAAAATATTGAAGGTATACAAAGCACCTTCTCTGACCACAATGGAATGAAGTCTGAAATTAAAAAGTCAGATATATTGCTGTTTAACAAATACATTGAGGTTAAACAACACACTCTTAAACAATTAATGGGTCAAAGAAGAAATCAAAGGGAAATCAGGAAATACCTTGAGATGAATGAAAATGAGAACAAACATATTTAATCTTTCTTCCATTTAATCCCCCAGTGTCTTACTTGTTTTCTTTCATCTTCAAAGAAATTTTAGGTCACAGTGAAGTTAATGTCACTGTATATATAGGACAACAGATCTTACAGTGATGAGAGGCAAAATGTCAAAAAAAATTTTTTTTAATATTTTTCATTATTTTTTAATATCCCCATTATTTTCTTTTATTTTTTAAAAAATTTTCTGTAATTTATTTCTTATGTTTGAAACTATCATTATTATTTCATTTTCTTATTAATTGTATTTGGCTACTTTATTGGCTTCATTTTTGAAGAAGTTTTGGATCACAGAAAAGTTACAACTGTGGCAGAAGAGGATCATTGGTGTGGGGTATCAGTGAGGGGGGTTACATGGGAGGAAGTTCACCTGGGCATACATATAAGGCATATAAATGTGTTCAAATGTTCATGGGGCATTGTCACAGTGGGTGGAAATTCACACAATAACCAAAAGAATATCAAATTCTCACCCTGGGGAGTTCTGCCACATTCTCTAATGGAATAGCAACAACCCCCCAAGTACAGGGGCAATGATCGGTGAAGGAGGATGGTCCGTTGATGGGCCTTTGATATTGATGACTATGTTTATGAGCCTTTGCTCTTGAAATTGAAACTTAGCCTAATGTTGTAGGGTGCCTAAGAGTTACCTACTGGGAGCCTCCTTGTTGCTCAAATGTGGCCTCTTTATAAGCCAAACTCAGCATATAAATGCAATACCCCCCCCCCCAGTGTGGGACATGAGTCCCAGGGATGAGCCTCCCTGGCACCGAGGGATTGCTACCAAGTACCAACAAGCAATGCAACTGGGAAAAAAAAAAGACCTTGACCAAAAGAGGGGAAAGGTAAAGAAAAATGAATTTACATGGCTAAGAGACTTCAAAGTGAGTTGGGAGGTCATTCCAGAGGTAACACTTATGCACATCTCAGCAGGATCTCATTGACAGCCAAAGTATATACCACCCCAAATAGTGGGGCTCCTGAGGGCTCTGGAAACATCCAGACACTATAGTCAGGGCAGATAGCTCAAGAGTTTGGTGCCTTGCCTGTGGGCCCTATTTTGGAAGTTATGTTTCTCAGAGTGACAGAGTTGGACTCAGTTGTGGTTTCCCTACACATGGCTCTTCTGTTCTTCTATTTGAACTTGTAATTAGTACTAAAGTTGGTAGGTATACATCCAAGAGACTTAAATCTTAGGGCTGTCCATATGCCAGCTGGGCCCTGAATCTCAACAGAGTTGCAACACCTACTCTCCAGTTCATTGGACTCAATTAACTGGAGTTAGGATAACTAACGAGGAGGAGATGATGGATAACCAACATACCAGGGAACCAAAAGTGTCTACAACTGCAAGTAAAAGAGTCCCATCCATCAGCTGTATGATTACAGCTCTATCATTTAAAGTTGGTATGGGCATCACCATCCCAGAATCCTCAGGATTGGGGAATGAACTATGGACTAAAGTAGCCTTAATTGTATTCTACTATATACTTATTGTGATTCTAGCAATGGAAGAAATATTGATGTGGAGGCAGTGGCCACTTGGAGGTTCTGAGGGTAGAGAGAAGGAAAAACAGGTGTAATATGGTGGCATTTTCAGGACTTGGGAATTGTCTTGAATGATATTACAACAACAGATACAGGCCATTATATATCTTGCCATAACCTGCAGAATTGAGTGGGAGAGAGTGTAAACTACAATGTAAACTATAATCCATGCTTAGTGCTCCAAAATGTGTCTATCAATTGCAATGAATGTACCACATTAATTAAAGAAGTTGTTAATGTGGGAAAATGTGGGAGGTGTGGGGAGCAGGGCATATGGGAATCCTCTATATATTCTCTATAATATTTATGTAACCTAAGTATCTTTAAAAATTTTAAAAATGAAAAGACAAAAAAATAAACTTCATTGGTTGCTAACTGTAATTTAATAAGCTTGTTTAAAGGTAAAGTAACTCTAGTTATAAGAAGTTTGTGAAAGCACCTTCTAAACTGAAGCATTTAAATGGCTAATTGTAGGAAGCCATTATTAATTAGAACCTAAATTGATATTAATAACAAAAAGTAACTTAATAACAGGTAAACCTGTCAGAGGCCACCTCAATCTGCATGTTAAAGTGGTGGTAAGGAAAGATAATCTTGATTCCATTGGGAATCTTAGATTTTCATAAAATAATTGAGAAAGTTTTTCCTGTACTGCTAAAGTAAAATACCTGTTAATTAATGTCATCATGGTAAAGGTATAGAAGTAAAAAGCAAAGTATTAAAATAGTTAAGTTCATTATATATGTTGCACATTGCATTGGAAGTGTTTAGAAAGTATATAAAAATCAAAAGTGATAGATTTCAGTATCATCAAACTCTCTTGTATATTCAAAACAGGCCTTCATTACACTGCATGTTGCCTCTCCATTTGAGTTATTGACTAGGTTGGTCCCTGACCCCTAAAAGAATAAAAGTACTACATCTCTGGTAATGCTCCTGAAGTGGATGGAGAATACATTGCAGTTTCAGACTCCTGCAGCAGCCAGTGATGGCTTCATATGACCAGATATGCAATGGACATTGCCTCCAGATTGGCTTGGTTTCATAGTGCTGAGGGGTGCTATGCACCAGGCTGGTGCTTCTTTCTAGGGTCAATGGTGCTGCAGCATGCTGGCTATGTGAAGGGCATACCAAGTTGAGCAACAATTACCAGAGTGATGTGAGTAGGACTTAAACAAATACAATTTGCATTATGGCCTGCTCCCGTGGAGAGAGAACATGTATGGTATTGCAAAACTGGAGCTTAGATTTATTAATTGCAGCTCAAAGAGGAACTTGTGCATTGGTTAGTATTAAGTACTGTACCTATACACCTGATTATTATGATGATATCTTTTTTATTCTAGATCATATGCAGATTGAACATATTAAATGTCTTAGTAAATTTAATTCATTTTCTAAGTAATTAAGGAATGTGCCTATAAGACAAGAGAATGTTTTTCTTAAATACTGTCTTTATTTTGCATACCATATGCTTGTCTTGTTGCCTATACGTCTTTGTGAGTTTATGTCTAGGGCAGTGCCTCTCTTCATACCTCTCCCAGCTGTCCATAACAGTTTGATATTGTCTATGAATTCCATAATTAGATATTGGATTATGTTTGTGAACTTGTCTGTTCCTCTGGGCATATTAGATTGAATTGGATTCAGAGGTTTCATGTTCATTTGATTAAATAATGAGTAAGGCTTTGATTGGATCACATCAGTAGGATGTTGAGTCCCCACCCCCATGGTGGGTGAGGACTCACAGAGAAAACTATGTAGCAGAGGAATTAGTTGGAGTTTAATGCTGAATCCCCAGGAAGTAAATACACAGAGAAGCAGATATGTGAGGAAGAGAAGGCTCCATTAGACACAATAGAGGCCACTGGATGAGAGATGAGCCTAGAGAGACTGTTAGTCTACAGTTGACTTAGTGCAGAGAAAAGAGCAGCTGAGCCCAGAGAGAAATGAGCATTAGGAGAAAGACAAGACTTGTCCCAGCCTGTGGCTGAGATCAGAAGAAGCTGGGAGCTGGGACCACAGAGCCTTGGGAGGAGGAGGAAGCCTGAACCCTCACAGACATGGCCCGCCATCTTGTGTCAACACATGGCAAAGGACTCTGGGTGAGAAAGTACCTTTTATGGTACCTTGAGTTGGACTTTTTAGGGCCTTGTGACTGTAAGCTTCTACCCCAAATAAATACCCTTTATTAAAAAAAAATGTAAACTTAAGGGCACAGTGAAGGCAGTAATAATGCATTAAGGGCATAATGAAAGCATTTAGCTTTCATTATAAAAGAAGAAAGATCTTCAATCAGAGACCTAACTATACACCTGAACAAATTAGAATAAGAACAGTAAACCAAACCCAAAGCTAGCAGAAGGAAACAAATAAAGATTAGAACAGAAATAAATGAAATAAAATTAAAAAAAGAAAACACAATGAACAAAACCAAGAGATGATTCCTCAAAAAGGTCAATAAAATGCACAAATATTTAGTTAGACTGAAAAGAAAAAAAGAGAGATGATGCAATTCAGTAAAATCAAGAATGAAAGAGGGGACATTATTAAGAATCACACAGAAATGAAAAGGAACATAAGAGGATAGTATGAATTACTGCATGTCAACAAATAAGAAAACCTAAATGAAATGGACAAGTTCTTAGAAAGACACAAACAACCTACACTGACTCTTGAATAAATATAAGATCTCAACAGACAAATTAAAAATGGAGATTAAATCAGTAATAAAAAACCTCACAATAAAGAAAAGCCCAGGACCAGATGGCTTCACAAGTGAATTCTACCAAACATTTCAATAAGAATTAACAATCCTGCTCAAACTCTTCCAAAAAATTGAAGAGGAAGGAATACTATCTAACTCATTCTATGACACCCAAATCACCCTGATACCAAAGCTAGATAAAGATACCAGAAGAAAACACAATTACAGACCCGTATTGTGAATATAGATGCAAAAATTTGCATGGAAGTATTAAATATTCAAGGAATATTATGTATGCAAGCTATTCTCAAATATTTAGTACATAGGTAAATAGATTAAATAGATTAGATAGATATATAGATGGTCAATAGATAGATAGAAACATAGATAGGTTTATACAGGATAAAATGATATAACAAATTGTGGTAAAATGTTAAAAGTTGATAAATCTGGGAATCTGGGTAGGTGCTGTATTGGAATTTGAGAGCTGGAGTGGTTACACCAATATCAGATAAAATAGACATTAAGACAAAAATTGTTACTAGAGATAAAGAAAGACATTTTATAATGATAAAAGGGTCAATCTCTCAGCAAGGCCTAACAATTATAAATGTTTATGCATCTAACAACAAAGCCCCACAGAGATGGAACAAAAACTGACAGAATTGAATGAGGAATAGATACCTGAAAATTAATTATTGAGACTTCAAAACTTCATTTTCAATAATGGATAGAACAACTAGGCATAAGATAAAAAGGGAAATAGAAATACTTGAATAATTCTATAAGCCAGCTAGACATAATAGACATTGTGGTAGGGCAGAATAAGTCCCTAAAATATGTCCATGTCCTAATTCCCAGAAACTGTATTATGTTAGGTTACATAGCAAAAGGGAATTTAGGTTACAATTGGAATTAAGTTTGCTAATCATCTTACCTTAAAATAGGAAGATTATCCTGAATTATTGAAGTGTGTCCCATGTAATGTAGCCTTCAAAATTGAAGAGGGTGACAGAAGAGGACAATTAGAAGCACATGTGTCTGTGAAAGAAAGATAGGAGAGATACAATGTTGCATGCTCTGGAGTAAAGGAACCATGATCCATGGAATTGGGGTGGCCTCTGGAAGCTGGAAAAGACAAGGAAACAGATTCTTCCCCAGAGCTTTGAGAAAGGGATGGCACCATACTGACACTCTGATTTAGCTCAGTGAGATCTGTTTTGGACTTCTGACCTACATAACGTTATGATAATAAATTTGTGCTGTTTTAAGCCTTTAAATTTTTGATAAAGTGTTATAGCAGCCAAAAGGAAACTAATACAGATATCTATAGAACATTAGTTCCACCAACAGCAGAATACACATTCTTCTCAAATGCACATGGAACATCTTCCAGGATAGGGCATATGTTAGACCACAAAACAAGTCTTGATATATTTTAAAAGATTGATATCATATAAAGAATGCTCTATGACTATAATGTAATTAAATTAGAAATCAGTAACAGGAGGAAATTTGGGAAGTTCACAAATATGTGGAAATTAACAATAGGTAAAGGAGAAATGAGAAAGAAAATTATAAAATACCTTGAGATGAATGAAAATGAAAACAGAGCATACCAAACTTATGAGCTGCAGCTAAAGCAGTACTTACAGGGAAAATTATACCTACAAATCAGTATTTAAAAAGAAGAAATTTCTCAAGTCAATAACCTACCCCTGCCTTAAGTAACCAGTAAAAGGGTAAAGCAGAGCAAAGCCAAAGGAAGAAATAAATATTAGAGCAGAAATAAATGAAACAAAGAATAGAAATGTAACAGAAAATCAATGGAACCAAAAATTCACAATAAAATTTGATAAACCTTTAGCTATACCAAGATTAGAAGACAGAAGACTCAAGTTACTAAAACTGGGAATCAAAGAGGGGTATCCAACTGACCTCACAGATATAAAAAGGATTGAAAGAGAATACTATAAATAATTGCATGTCAACAAATTTGATAACCTAGATGAAATGGACAAATTCCTAGAAACACACAAACTACCAAAACTGACTGGAGAAGAAATAGAAAACCTGAGTGGACCTATAACAACTCAAGAGATTGAATTAGCAATTTAAAAACATCCCACGAAGAAAAGTCCAGGCCCAGATGGCTTCATTGGTTGAGTCTATCAAACATTCAAAGAAAGAAATAATACCAATCCTTCACAAACTCTTCAAAAAAAAACGAGGCGGGAATACTTCTTAACTCATTCCATGATGCTAAAAACAAGACTAAAATATTGCAAGAAAAGAAACTATATTACTAATGAAAATACACAAAAACGCTCAACAAAATATGAGGAAATAAGTCCAGCAACATATAAATAGGATTATACACCATGACCAAGTGGGATGCATCCCAGGAAGGCAAATTTGATTTAACATCTCAAAATCAATCAATGTGATATGTGATAAAGGACAAAATCCACAATGTTATCTCAATGGACTCAGGGAAGAAAAAAAATTGACAAAATCCAGCAGAATTCATGAGAGAAACACTCAATGAACTAGGTATAGAAAGAAATTTGTCAAACTGAAAAAGGGCAACTATGAAAAACCTACAGCTTACATTATTCTTAATGGTGAAAAACTGAATGCTTTTCCCTTCAGATTAGGAACAAGACAAAGATGTCTAGTCTTACCACTTCTATTCAACACTGATGGAGGTTTTAGCCAGAATAATTAGGCAAGAAATATAAACAAAACTTGGAAAGGAGAAATACTTTACTATATTTAAAACATCTATTCACAGATGATATGATCTTATATATGGAAAATCCTAAGGAATCCACAAATGAAACAAAAACTATCAGAACTAGTAAGCAAGTTCTGAAAGGCTATAGAATACAAGGCCAATATATAAAGACTCAATTATATTTGTATTCATTAGCAATAAAAATTCCAAAACTGATATTAAAAAGAACAAATCCATTTACAATAGCAAGAAAAAGAATAAAAGATTTAGGAATGAATAAAGCAAATAATTGTAAGACTAGTACACTAAATACTACAAAATATTATTGAAAGAAATTAAAGACCTAAATCAGTAGAAAGACAATTCTTCCCAAAATGATCTACAGATTCAACACAATCTCTATTAAAATTCCATCTGCCTTTTTGCAAAAATTGACAGTCTGAGCCTAAAATCCACAGGAAAATGCAAGGAACCCCCAAGAGTTAAACATTCTTGAATAAGAAGAATAAAGTTGGAGGTCTTGTACTTCCTGATTTCACAACTTACTACAAAGTTATAGTAATCAAGACAGTGTGATACTGGCATAGAAATATAGATGTAGATAAATGTAATTGAATTGTGAGTCAAGAAACAAATAGTTATATTTACGGTCAATTGATTTTTGACAAAGGTGCCAAGACAGTTCAAGGGAAAAAGAATACTATTTTCAAAAAATGGTGCTGGGATAGCTAGATATCCATAAGCAAAATAATAAGTTTGTATCCCTACTTCACTCCATACACAAAAATAAATTCAAAACAGATCATAGTCATAAATGCAAGAGCTAAAACTATACACACTTAGAAGAAAACGTAGGAGGAAATTTTCATGCCCTTGGGTTAGGTAATAGTTTCTTAGATAGGTACAACACTGAAAGAACAAGTGGCCAATGATAATAAGAAAAAAGATATATTGGACTTCGTCAGAATTAAAAACTTCAAAGGACCCACTCAATAAAGGGAAAGGACAACCCACATGATGGGAGATATTTTCAAATTATGTATCTTATAAGGATATTGTGCTCAGAATATATAAAATACTCTTACAACTTAATAATGAAAAAGATAAATAACCCAATTTAAATATGGCCAAAGTATTTGAATAGGCATTCCTCTAAAGAAGATATGCAAATGACCATAAATACCATGAAAAGATGCTCAGCATTATTAGTCATTAGGAAATTCAAATCAAAATCACAATTGGCAATGCCATTTCATACCAACTAGGGTGGCTAAAATTAAAAGGACAGATAATTACAAGTGTTTGTGAAGCTGTGGAGAAACTGTAATCCTCATACATTGCTGGCAGGATTATAAAATTGTGCAGTTGTTTTGGAAGACAGCTCAACAGTTATTCAAATCTTAAACATGTAGTTACAATATGACCCATCAATTCTACTCCTGGATATATATCCAAAAATAAATGAAAACATGTTGACACAAACACTTGTACACAAATGTTCATAGGATTATTCTTAATAGACAGGGAAAAACAACTCAAATATCTACTAGTGCATGGGTAAAAAAAATATGGTATATACATACAATGGAATATTATTTGGCAAGGAAATGGAATGAAGTACATATGTGCTACAACATAGATGAATCTTGAAAACATTGTGTTAAGTGAAAGGAACCATTTGCAAAAGACCATATCTTGTATGTTTCCCTTTAAACGTAATATCCAGAATACGCAAATCAATAGAGTCAGAAAGTAGATTAGCAGTTGTCAGGGGCTGGGAAGGGAGGGGAATGGAGAGTGTCTACTAATGAGTATGGTTGTTTTTTTTTTCCGATGATGAAATAGTATTAAAATGGTTGCACACAACTGTGAATATCATAATATCCATTTTAATTATATCCCAATAAAGTTGTTTGTTATTTTTTAAAAAAACTTAAGTATGATGATGAAGAGGAAAATGACAATCCCCCAAATAGTTTGCCTTGGATATCATTATCAGCCTCAGAGAGATTAAAAAAGCCAAAAATGGTATCTCTGGTGTATTCATGAGTGTCAGGAAGCCAGCATTGTGTGGCTTGCCATGTTCTTGTAGTGGCATGGGGGGCACACCCACCCTCCAGAGAACGTGGCAGCTCGTAAGACAGAGGCTGCCTCACTTATCTTTATCTCTTCCTTCCCACTCCACTCTATGCATGTACCACAAAGGCCTTGAAAATATGAGGACCTCAATAATAATAGGTGACTGCAAATTCCATGAACAGTCTCAAAATGCTAAATAAAAATGACTTGTGAAGGAGGTATTATAATTATAATAATTATTATTTCTAGAGAGGCAGGCAAAACTAGCTTTAAAGGGACTGCCCAAAAGTGAATTCTAGAACTGATTTGTGCAATGGATGGATTGTTGAAATCAGCATTTAGCTTCCCATGTTAACTACTGTGAAGTTTAGCTGTTGTATGTATGTTTTTCTTTATGTTTATTGATATTTATCCAGTAGATGTGTAAGAGTTGACAATGAAGGTGAGCCCAAAGGGCCATTCTCAAGTTTTATTTCTCTTTCAGCTTTATTTGTGTCTTTATATTTTGGAGGAAATAGCTCAGGTGAGAACAATGGCTAGTCTTTCCTGAGGCACTGGTTTATGCTTGACCTTGGTTGCCAGAAGGCCCAACAATATTGGCTAGTTTTCTGGTATGGCAGTTTGAGATTATTTTATGAACCCCCAAAAGAGAAAGATTATGTTTGTAAACTAATCTATTCCTCTGGGTGTGATACCCTTTGATTGCATTAAATTCAGCTGAGAAACCTTTGATTAGATTACCTTTTAAGATTGCTTTAGGGCTTTTGATTCCACTATGTCAGTAAGGCATGACTCAGGTTGAGTCCCCAGATCCTTGCTGGGTCTGATATAAACAGACTCACATGGACAGACAAACACAAGAAGAGAGATCTCTGCCATTTTTAATCCTGCCATGTGACAGAAAGGAGAAGGTTCCAACAACTGAGGCCCCTGGGAGAGGTGAGCCATTTGCCTGATAGCTTACAGCTGAGATTTGGATGAGAGCAGAACAGCAGAGATTGATATAGGAGGCCTGGAAAGAAACAAGTCCTATGCCAGGAGAGAGAAGATTACAGGATCACTTAAGAATGAAGACTCAAGAGGCCGGGCCTACAGGGCTTAAGAGGAAAAGGTGAGCCCAGAGGGGAAGGCTGAAACCTGGGCAGAGAGCAGCGACCATCTTGCTTTACCATGTGTCAACATACCAGGATCAACAGCAGTTGATTTTGGTGAGAAAGCACCTCTTATGGTGTCTTGAGTCGGACTTTTCATGGCCTTTGAACTCTAAGCTTTTACACCAAATAAATACCCTTTATAAAAGCCAACAGAGAAGAGGAAAATTCGGGGGAGAGGCAAGATGGCGTTAGTGTAGGAGGGCGCACACTGCAAGCTCCCAGAGCAAGGCGGATTGTGGACGGGGTCCTGCCCGGGGGTCTGTGCTGTGCACGCGTGGAGTGAGAAGCTTGGGACATCTATCTGCGCGGATCGGCGGCGTGGACCCAACGGCGGAGATTCGTGAGTTTTGAGGCTGCCAGTGGAGGTTGGCACAGGCGGCTGAGCCCCGCGGTTAGGAAAAAATATATAAAACGGCCATTTGGAGCCGCGGGCGGGGCGCAAAAGTTTTATTTTCTGGGGAGCTGGCTGCCTGGCGCCCCTTGGACCTTGTGTGAACAGAGCAAACGAGCTAGTCAGCACCCGGTGAACCGGAGGGGGGATTTTGGTCGGGGAACGCAGCTGATTTCCCTAGCCACCCAGGGATAAGACCCGGGCGGCTGCGGAGCCAGGAGGAAGGGACACTTCCCAAAGAAGGGAGGGTTCGGTTGGAAGACAGGGAAGGGTATTTTATATTTTTAGACATCGATCTGGCTGCCTGCACCGCCCCATAGCTTTGGGGAGCAGATAAGCCGACCTGAAGCAACATTAGGCTGAGAGCAGACGCAAATCTGCACTCAAACTGATTTACTGAGCAGCCCGGTGACGCTGGAGCTCGGCGCCAGAAGGGCCGGAATCCGCCGTCTTTAGCACTCCTCACTGACTAACATCAAAGTTTCAGCTAACCTGGGGAGTCCGGAAAGTGGGACGTGCTTGATTAATTTCCACGGGCCCAGCTAGGGTCCCTTCCGTAAGGGGGTTGGTCTAGA
>JAKSZT010054565.1:4543440-4643272 GCA_026826555.1 Tolypeutes matacus | reverse complement strand
TCTGGATTGGGGGAAGAACTATGGACTAGAGTGGACTTGATGGTATTCTCTTGCTCACATATGGTGATTCTTGCAATGCAAGAAATTATAACAATGAGGTGGAGCCAGTGGCCACTTGACAGTTTTTGGGTAGGGAGGGGATGAGCAGTTGAAATACAGGGGCTTCTTTGGGAGTTGGAGGTTGTCCTGAGTACTGTTGTGGCAATGGATGTAGGCCATTTTAAATCAGCACACACCACTCAGAACTGAGTGGGAGAGAGTGTGGTCTACAGTGTGAACTGTGGTCTATGGTTGGTGGCAAGGCTCCAGGATGTGTAAGTTCATTGAGGTTGGTGGGCCACACTATGGGAGATGTTTGTGTTGGATGTGGTGGGAGGTGTGGGAGGTGGGCAACATGGGAATCCCAGTGGGTTCCGTGTAATATTTTAGGTAATCTAAGCACCTCTTAAAATATATGTATATATATATATAAAAAATAAATAAATAAAAAATAAAAAAAAAAAAAGAGGAAAATTCGGAGACAAAAAAAAAAAAAAAGCCAACAGATTTCTGGTACTTTGCATTGGCACCCATTTGGCAAACTAATACATCTGGTTTACCATCTGAGTCTTTCCCACCCTCAAATAATTGGGAAAAGTGAATGGAAAGCCTCTGAATTGACATGATTATTTCCATTAGGGGGCCTTCTTCCCAAGTCATACCTCAAAGCTTTTCCTCATTTCCTCTCTACTGCTTTCATTTTCCCCTATTGTATTTTTCTTTGGGGGGTGGGGTGGGGAGGGAGGAGGGTGATTAACACCCTCTTCTGAATGCAAGAAACAAGACTTACCAATACATGTAGAAAAGATCTATAACATTAAAACAGCATGTGGTGGGGAAGGAAAGGTTGGAATTGGGGAGAAGATAAACTTTGTCTCTGTTAATAATGCCAGTAGCAGTAATACAATAGCATTCTGCACTACGTCTAGAAAATTCCTTACATTTTGCAAATATAGAAATGATTGAAACTGAACAGCAAAAATTGGTGTATAAAAGGACTGCAGAGGTTAAACAGGTTGACTTGTCTGGCAGCTCCAAAAACAGGTAAGAAATATGGACCTGGAGTGCAGCAAATTTAATCTTTGAGCAGGTTTATTGTTTTATCAGGTTTTTGTTTAAGAAGGGATTCATTATATATAACATTAGATAAATTTTTGCATAGCAGATTTATTCAATAGGTTTATTCTTTTACCAGGTCTCATGGTATTTCACCATTTGGTATGGGCAGTCTTATTCATCAAAGGAGTTTATGACTTAACCAGTTATGAATTTTAAAAAGTTTTACTAATAATGCAGATGTGTTGAAATTTATAGGCAGTACATTTATTCTACTACGAGTTTCATTTTTGAGCTAAGACTCACTGGAGCTGTAACACAAGCAAATTACAAGGTTTTTTTGCAACGAGCAGGCATGGTCTTCTCAGAGTCCCCTGCTGTGAGCAGTGGATTTTAGTCTTCATATCTTATTATACTGTAATGGTTTTAATAAGTCTGTTTATCAGTCCAAAACGTGGTTTAAAATGACTATTTACCTATAGTAAAGCAAGTCTCACTGTACCCATTGATCCTCCCAACCACTTTGTTTTGTGATTTTTAAAAACGACCATTTTTTAAGCAGAGTAGACCACAAAGGCTGCTATGTTCTGAGGTCAGTATCAGTAATTAGCCCCAGTAGTCATCCCTGATGGGAAGTTGGCACTTTGGTGAGACCTTTACATGGATTTTTTGTAGAGAAGAGTTTCTACTTGCTCAGAGTTAATTGCAGGTGTCTCATCATAGGAATATGGCTTAGCTTTCGTGTAATTCCAGTTGCCTAACACTTCTGCCATCCCAACCTGACCATGTATCTTTTATAATTGATTTTTAGCATTGGTCATGATCATCACACCATCCTGGGTCATTATAGAGAACTCTCTCAAATGTCACCAAACTATTGCCTACTTGCAATATTTCCTCACTAAAAGATTCAACTCCCTGTAATCTTGGTTGAGCAGAAAAGCGAGTGCAATCTTAGCAAAGCCTCTCTTCCCTTCCTCTGTCTTCCAGCAGCACCGTCCTCCTCTTTGTTCCTCAAATATGTTTAGCTCCTCCCTGTCCCTGAGAATTGGCAATCGCCACTCCCTCTTCTCCTAACTCCTCCCTCCTTACCCTCACTCCACCTGGCTCTTTCTTGCTCACTCCGGTAATCTCAGTTCATTAGCTACATCTTATGGGAAGTTTTCCACTGTCTCCCAGATGAGGTACCACAGTAACACCGCGATGATGAATTTCTGCTTTTTCTTCAAATTTGTTGCACAGATATAGTTAGACATTAAACACAAAACAAGCCAAAAATATGAGTTTCCTTAACATGGGTTTCATGATGACTGGAGCATATTTCCTTCACATATGTGTCTCCAGGAATCGGTACAACAGAGTTCAGAAAACATTTCTTGAACGAGTGAATGAATGAATTAATGAATGAATGGATGTTTCTCATTTTCCCCCAGATGTTTTTAGATCCCTTTGTGCTGGGAGCGTGTCTTAACATTCTCATCTCTACCCACAGCATCTTGCCCATTAGCCTTGTGACTGGCTAAATCCAGGACTTTGATCTCATTAGCACCATACTCTCACTAGCCTCCAGTCCTCCTAGAAGTGCTTGAAGGGGAGAGTGCTGCCAGTTATGGCTTTGACATAGCTTGAGGAAAAGGGCTTAGAAGCGAAACACTTTCCTTGCTATTTATTTGATGAATAGAGTTGTATCCACTGGGATTGTGGCAAACAATATTGGTTGCCTACCCAACAACTGTTTCCTACTTCTTCCTAGCTGGACGAGATCACATTTATTCAGGTACCCAGTCCCCCCCATATCCTGCTAAACAGGGTGAATTTATTTCAGCTCCAGGAAGAAACCCCTATTGGTATAAACTGATAGTTTTCAAGGTGTGGTCTGTACAAACCTAGGGGTTTCAGAGATTCTTTCAGGGGGTCCTAGAATCCAAACTATTTTTGTAATAATATTAATACATTATTTGCTTTTTTCCATTTTGATATTTGCACTGATGATACCAAAGCAATGGTGAGTAAAATTGCTGGCTCCTGAGCATGAATCAAAGAAGTGACTCTAAACTATACTCTTAGACATTTCTCTTTCACTGCCACTTGCTCCCAGTAAAAAATATGAAAAATCAGTTTTCTTTGAGAATATCCTTAATGAAGCAATAATCATTATGGATTTTATTAAATCTCAACTCTTGATTGCATGACATTTTAATATCTGATGTGGTAAATTGAGAAGTACACATAATAACTTCTGCTGTATTCCAAAATATGATAAATTTCTCAAAGAAAAACACTTGGTCTATTTGAGTTGCGAGCTGAACTAGCTGTTATTTTCCTGGAACACCATTTTTACTTTATAGAATGAATGACAAACTATGGTTATTCAGACTTGGGTATTTGGCAGATATTTTCTTGAAAATGAACAAAGTAAGTCTGTCACTTCAAGAAAAACAGCTAACAGTATTTGTTGCCAATAATGAAATTTAAGCTTTCAAGTGAAAATTAGAAATTTTTAGGAATATTGTATCTGTCACTATGAGGTTGATAGCTTTCCAATATTTTAAGAATTTTCTGATGAGATCAGTAGATATATTAATGAATGTGATTTTTCAATATTGTATAATGAAATGTATCAACATTGGTAAATCTGCATAATTTATTGAACCAATATTTTACAAATGAACAATGCATGATGTTTAAAAAAATGCCGGGATGGTCCAACGCGTGGTACTGGGGGTAGGGCTTGAGGAATGAATAGGTAAATTCTGGGGATTTGTAGGTCTTTGGTTAAAACTACAGTGGTGGGAATGTTCTTTTGGCAAATATGGCAGGGGAGGGTTACTGGTGCAGGGCATTGGGGGTGTGGGGATATGCGGGATATGTTGCAACTGGGGTATGCTTCTATAGAATATGAAAGTATGTATCACAGTGGGTAGAGACCCACACAATAAACAAGAAAATATTAAACTCCCATCCTGGGGAGTCCCGCTATGTTCTCAATTAGAGGAGCAAGAATCTCTTGAGAGCATAGGTAGTGCTTAATAAAGGAAAACATATAATATGTCAAGCCCTCAATACTATTGCATGTTAACTATGAACCTTATTCAGTAAAAATTGAAACTTGGTGGTTACCATAGATTCCAAGGGGAGGGGGAGGGAAGAGTAGAATAGATGGAACATAGGGCATTTTTAGGGTATTGGAATTGTTCTGCATGATCTTGCAATGATGGAAACAAGCCATTTTAAATTTTGTCAAAACCTGTAAAAGTGTGTGGTGCAAAATGTAAACCATAATGTAAACCATTGACCATGGTTAGTAGCAATGCTTCAATATTTGTACATCTATTGTAACAAATGTACCACATACATGTAAAATGTTATTAATAGGGGAAAGTGGGAAAAGGGGAGGGGGTTGGGTATATGGGAATCCCCTATATTTTCTATGTGATTTTTCTGTAACTTAAAGCTTCTTTGAAGATAAAGCAAAAAAATAAAAAATAAAATAAGACACTGGGAGAACATACATGGAAGAAATTGTCACTGTTCATAAAAGATAATTAGATCTTGTGGTGATGAAAGACAATGAAAACATTTTTATTTTAATTGTTTTGTATTTTTGTATTTGTTTATTATTTTATTATTATTTTTATGGCTTTGATTTTGGGGAGGTTTTTGATCGCAGGAGGGTCACAATTGTGGCAGGGAAGGATCACTGGTGTGGGATGTTAGTGATGTGGGGATGTGTGGGGAGGGGTGCATCTAGGGCATGCCTCTAAAGCATATGAATAAGTTCAAGTGTTCTTAGGGCATTGTCTCAGTGGGTGGAGACACACACAATAAAGAATATTGAGTTCCCATCCTGGGAAGTCCTGCTACATTCTCTAATAGAGCAGCAAGAATCCCCCGAATACATGGGCAGTGCCTAGAGAAGAATAGACCATTAGGCCAGGACTTGCTATTGATGGTTGTACTTATGAAACTTTTCTTGTGAAATTGAAATTTAGCCTAGTATTATATATTGCCTAAGAGTTACTTCCTGTTGCCCAAAATGTGGCCTCTCTAAGCCAAACTCAACATTCAAACACACTGTCTTCCCCCTGGCATGGGACAAGACTTCCGGGGATGAGCCTCCCTGGCACTGAGGAATTATTATCAAGTGCTGACTAGTGATGCATCTGGAAAAAGACTTTGACCAAAAGGGGGAAATATTGAATACAAATGAGTTTTTATGGCTAAGAGATTTCAAAGTGAGTCGGGAGGTCATTCCAGAGGTTACGCTTATGCATGTCCCAGCAGGATTTATTGACTACCACAGTAAACAGTGCCTCACACAGTGGGGCTCCGGAGGCCTCTAGAGACATCTAGACACTATAAGCAGGGCAGATAATCTCAGGAATTTGGCATCCTGTCAGTGGGCCTTACTTTGGAATTTATACTCCCCAATGTTACAGAGTAGACTCATTTATTGTTTCCCTACACATGGTTCTTCTACCCCTTTTTTGAACCTATAATTAGCACTACACTTGCTAAGTATATGTTCCAGAGACTTAAGTCTTCAGTCTTTTCATATTCTAGTTGAACCCTGAATCTCAGCAGAGTTGTAATACCTATTCTCCAGCTCATTGGATTCACCTGGAACAACTAACAAAAGAATGATGATGGACAACACCCATGCCAAAAAACAGAGAGTATCTACAACTGCAAGCAAGACATTTCCTTCCATCTGCCCCATGGGATCTAAGCCCCCTCTTAATCAGAAAGAGAGTGGGCATCACCATCCCCAAATCCTCAAGACTGAGGAATGAACAAACATCAGGGGTCAATGCAACTATGGACTAAAGTAGACTTATTTTATTCTAGCAATGGAAGAACTTGTATCATTGATATAAAGGCAGTGGCCACCAGATGTTCTGAGGGGAGGGAGAGGGAAGAATAGGTGTAACACGGGGACATTTTTGGGACATTGGAAATGTCCTGCATGGCATTGCAATGATGGATACAGGCCATAATACATTTTGTCAAAACCTATAAATTTGTCCAGAGCAAAGTGTAAACTATAATATAAACTATAGTTCATTGTTAGTAGCAGTGCTTCAATTTGTGTTCATCAATTGTAACAAATGTACCACACTAATGAAAGATGTTGTTAATAGAGGAAAGTGTGGGAGGGGGAGAGGGGAGTTATATTGGAATTCCCTATATTTTTGATGTAACATTTATGTAATCTAAAACTTCTTTTAAAAAAATTAATAAAATGCCTGGGTAAAGACTGATTTAAAGAGCAATATATACAAATGGATTTTAATGTAACAGAATGTGAAAAGCTCTTTAATTTAGTTTCAGATTCCATACTGCAACTGATCTTTAAAAAATGTACCACTTGTTGAGTTTTAGTGTAGTATCAAATAAGATATCCACAATTATCTGAAGAGATTTTGTACTTACAAAACTGAGTGAGGCTGGGTTTTTTTCATACAGTTCAACAACCAACATATAAGAAATTATTAAATGCAAAAGCAGATATGAGAATCCTGCTGTCTTCTGTTAAACCAGGCTTTAAAGACATTTACAAAAATAAAAGAAAATAATACTACTCTACTTACTACTGTTTTTGTTTTAAAAAATACAGTTATTTTCATAACTATATACTGTTTATGTTAACATACAATGGATTAATTTATTTTTCCTAACAAATTAATACATATTTTTAAGTTTCTTGGATTTGATATCCAAGAGGGTAAATATTGGGTCTGGGCTAATCCCTGTGGTTCTATTTCACTTACTAGTGATTGTTTTAACCATAAACCTGTAATAGGAGGTGAAAGGAATTCTGCTAGGAGGAAAGTTTGCATTACTTTTAAAATGAGACAAAAAGAAAGTGTGATCTTTGTTTCCTCCTCTGGCCATTAGTGGGTCTGCATGTGACAGCTGGAAGGATGGCCATCTTCCCATGTGACCATGAGGGAAGTTAAGTTGACAAGTTGAAAGCAATAAAGTGAAAAGATAGAAGGAACTTGGGCTCTGGCTGACATTGTTGAATCATAGAGTTAACCAATGTTGGATCTCTCTCATCTCTAGCCTTCTTGTTATTTGAGATCATAGGTTTTCCTCATGGCTTAAGACACTTGGGAGAAGCATCCCTTCACTTCATAGCCAAGAACAATCGAATGCAGGAATTTCCCCTAATTTTTAAATTTATCAAGTAACTTGCAACCAGGATGAAGTCTTTTTATCTTTTGATTTTTTCTGTACAAAATTCAGTCACATCAGCCTCAGAGACCATTAGTACTATCTGCCCAATTTCTTGGTTTTATATATTGCAGTTCATATGTGGGTATGCGATTTTTCCTCCCCATACCCCCTCTCTCCATCCAAACCAGCAGAAAAATAAATAGCCATATAAAAGAGGTGAATGTTATAGACAACAAAAAACTGCCGGGATCTATGCCGCACTTCCCCCAAAGAGTCATTTCAGTCTATTAGGCACATAATGCATGTTTTAAAAAGGAACCCGTTGTAAATACATATTTGTTTAGATGGACTGCAGCACAGCAGAGAATCTCCTGGGGAGAGCGATGTATTTTACAACCTGCCAAAAAAGATCCTGCAAAAAGTAAAATAAGGACAAACAGAAAGGCATGGACCCCTCTTCCCCTGCGGCTGAAGCCAGTCCCTCGACAGTGTGGTTGTCGTTGCCTTGACATTTAGACACCTTGACCTCAGAGGCAGTTCTGGCAGCCAGTTGTCTCACTGATGTCCAAGAACTATTCATGCTAAACATGGGATGCAAGGAGAGATGATGGAGTAAGCTTTCGAGCGGGGACTGCTCGAAGCAGTGTTCTTAAGCCCCAGGGGGGGGCTGATATGTCAGGTGAAGCTGGGATTGCCTTTCCCGGCTGTGCGCAGCACCCCGACCCCTTTGGGGTTGCCTCCATCAAACGCAACGTGGCTCAGGACCTGCTCTTGGGGTCTGATTGAAACCTTCTTATGCAAGGTGAGTGTCTGTTATCACAGGTTTAAATAAGAGCTACAGCCAGAGTCGCTACGGCTTTATACTGGAGAACGCCAGGGGAAGCAGCATCCGCTTGACAATTAGGAGGAGAAAATCTCGAGAATGAGAAGCACGGTGCCTAGCCCTGAATTTCAGTCCCTGAGAAATGTGGGAGTCATCTTCTACCTTCATGTTGTAGATTCACTGTGCTTCCTTCCCTCTGCATTTTGCCAGGTCTCACTAGCCTGTGGGGATTAATCAGGTCCCTCTAAGAGTAATCACGCGGGTGGTGCTATGCATCTCCTGTGACTTCATGCCCAGGAGGCATGCCCTGTCGATTTGTTCCACAACTGGTGAGGACAAGGTTGCTCATCTGACGAAGGAGTGATGCCAGATCTCTCCATTGTGCTCCTTGTAACTAGTAAATAATTTGAGGGCGGAAACTTGGAAACTATGTTAACATCCTGCTTTCTGACAACTTTTCAATGAATGGTTTTAGAATGATCCACACTTTTTACCTGAATCAGTTATTACATTTGTGTTTGCAAAATGGTGATTTTTCTAATTCAAACATTACTTCTATACTTATTAGCTGTTAGTAGGTAAATAAGATTCGATCGCTATAGGCTCATGGATTCTTTTTAGTCAATATGTCATAATCCAATATCATTATTCCTTTTCTATTTAATTTTTTTATTAGAGAAGTTGTAAATTTACAGAAAATACAGAATTCCTATATACATCCCCTCCTATTATTAACATGTTTCATTAGTGTGGTACATTTGTTACAATTAATGAAATAATATTATAATTGTACTATTAGCTATAGTTCATAGTTATACTAGGGTTCACTGTACAATCCTATAGATATTTTTTATTCTAGTAACATATAAACAACCTAAAGTTTTCGCTTTTAACCACATTGAAATATATAATTCCATGCTCTTAATTACATTCACCACCATCCATCACCATAACTTTTCCATCACCCCAAACAGAAACTCTGAACCAATTATGTATTATCTCCCTATTCCCTGCCCCGGTAACCTATATGCTAGTTTCTGACTCTTATACTAATAATTTCCTTATTCATTTTGATGCTTAAATTTGTCCAGGAGAAAAGCCTTCAGGTTTAAGTACTTTCTTGCTTTCTGTCACTAGCTCTTCCAGGGTTACCTCACATCTTCTCTGCCCCAGACCTGCTATCAGTCATTTTTCTAGGAAGCCCTTGTTCCTTTCAGTGGAGAATGGTATCTGGAAACCCAAATCTAGACACCGAGTATGCCCAATGCTACTGGCATGTCATTGTTTCTGGCCTTTTCGTTGTACAGAGCTGGAAAATGTAGTGTTTCTTTTTTTTTTTTTTTAAACAAAATCATGAATTCACACTAATTATTCCAAATCAATTCCAACACCACAGAAGTTTTCCTCAGTTTCCCCTATTCCACATCTGTATCTCTTTTCTGCCTCTGTGAGAATTCTGGCTCCCAATAGTACTAAAATATCTTCTTATTTGCTCTGACTTGCAGCATAAACATAATAATTTCACAATTACTGCACTGATGACACAACCAATACAAACTTGGTAACTAAAGTTCAAGATATTTTTGAAGTGATTTGTGTTCTTTTTTGGTTCTCTTATCAATATGTTCAATGTAAATCTAATTATGAGGAAATATCAGAAAAAGAAACAGATTCGGGGATATTTCATGGGACAACTGGTTTGGATTCTTCGAAATTGTCAGTGTTATGGAAGTGGGGGTGAAGGTGGGGATGGGACTAAGCAACAGAAGACAAAGGAGACATGGTGACCAAATGCAGTATAAGATCCTTGAATGGATCCTGAAAAACAGCAAGTTGCAATGGTGAGTTTGAGGACAAATGGGTAAATTTGTATATGGGCATTATGCTACACAATACTGTGTACTGGTGCTAAATGTCTTGGGTGTGATAATGGCACTGTGCTTATGTATCGCAATTATGGAGCAGAGCTGCATTTGGTGGATACCACACAGCTATTAATTAATACTTACTATAGCTTTATTGTTTAAAGATACAGATGCTGAGAAATAAAGGAACATAATTTTAAATTTATTTAGAGCTCCTAGGTATGTGCTTTTAATGTTTTATCTTCAGCTATGTTTAATCGTATATATCACACACACACACACACATCCACTAATTAATTTCCACCAGTTTCATTGACTTTGTTTTTCATTTCTACAAGCTCTATCAATTTGGTTCTTTTTTAAAATCTATGTGTTTGGTTTTCAAACTGTCTTGGTACCTGCTCCCCTGACAACAAGGGCTTTACTTCTTTTACTAAATGACTTAAATGTTGAAAATCATTTTTAAAAAAACTTATTTTATAATTATTTTTAAATTGACATTCTGTAAAAAGTGAAAACAGACAAATAATTGACATTTCTGTCATCTCAATTTTGAGCTCTGGTCTACCAGCTCATTGTTTCTGGTGACTCTCCATTCTAATTTGTTGCTTTCTTATCTGCTTGGAAATTTTCAATTGAGAGCTCATTGTCAAAGAGCTTTGTTTTACTTGTGAGAAACCCAAATGGACTATGTTAAGAGTCGTCTCCCAGAAAGGTTTTATTATCACTAACCAAGGCAAATTTCATGTTAGCTTTTGGAGGCTTGTAGTCTTCGGAATCCTCCAGAGGCTGTAAATTCAAATCTGTTTTAAGATGGGATTTTGAATTCTCAAGCAAGAATTCAGTCCCAGACAAAGGGATGCACTTCTGTCTCCTTTGCCATGATGGTCTGTCAGATTTTTTCTCTGAGCCTCGACTTTAACTGAGGGTACAGCTTTTTGAAGGTTCTGCCTTAATGCAGGAGTCATTTTTCAACTTCTCCCCACAAAAGTCCAAGGCCTCATTTTCAGTCTCTACGTGGATGTTAAAAGCCTAGCCCCTGGGTTACCCAAGGCGATACCCTCCCAACTCCTGCAGCCACATTTGCCACTCTTGTTTTCAGTTTTCTCTTGTCTTCTGACCCCTGAGAATTTCCTTTCTTCAAGCTCAACTCTGCATTTTCATTATATTTTGGTTGTTATATTTTATCTAGTGTTTCTCTGCATGTGTAGTGGGAGAATTTTCATGTTATCTTAGATCTCTGCCTAATCTCCATTGTTGACCTCTTGGGCTAGTGGGAGCCCAGATATTTCCAGAATAAGGAGGCATTTCCCTCAATGAATGTTTCCCATGAGTGCCATCTTGAACCTCACCCAAGAGTAGGGTCTACAGCATGCTGCATTGCGTTTGGAAGTGACCATGAACTTTGGGCTTCCAGAGGCCAGATGAATAGCATAAATGAGTAAAGCTAGCCAGGTTTAAAACATACAAATCATTTTGAAGTCTCCAGACTTCATGACCTAGCTTTTATTTTTCTACTTTGGTAGCAAAATACAACCAATAAATATTTGACTTTCTTAATTCTCTTCTAAGAGAAACTAACTTCAAGGCCCAGAAAGGTGGATATCATGGCAAACTAGGGAGTGTCCATTCAAAGGGCAGCTGCCACTGATTGGGGCAAATATGATCAGTTCTTTGCATCTTATAAAATAAGACAGGAATTCAGATCTTTATGTGAAATCTTCTGATATTTAAATATTGGCCTTAAGAAATCATTCAAAATTTTACAAAAACATGTTAAAGTCAAGCAAAATATATTCATATGCTTATTTCACCATTTTGCAACCTCAGGTAAACACAATTTGATGATTGCCTTTCCAATATTACTAATTTTATAACTTTTCTAAAAAAGAAAGCTATTCTATAAAACAATGGTGGGTTGTTTTTTTTTTTCAGTTCTCCCTAATTCCCTTCATAAGAATTTGTACATTTCTCTGTGTCAAAAAGCAAATTTCAAATGGTGGCACTTTTCTTCATCTTTAAATTTTTTTTTAATACAGAGAAGTTTTTCATTCTAAAGGCATGTTTTCCTTTAAGGAAAATGATAAAGAATAAAATTAATTGGAAACAGACGTTTCTTGACCCCCAAGTTCTGAAAACAGACGGAATACTCAAGGTCAACAATGAAACTCCAAGTATAATTTATTTGGTTTTCTTCCTTCTCCCTCCCCAGAACATTCCATACTTTGTTGGCTTCTGTCAGAAAATACAGTTTCATTTTGGTCTGTATCTTTGGGAGAGGGTATTAATTCATTGTGATCTGAGGGGGCATAATAAGAGAGTCACAGATACTCAGTGCTATTTCACAGTGAAGGTTGCCTGGGCATTTTTATCTTAGTGATGAGAAGAGAACTTATTTGCCTCTGAATTTGAGGGTCATCATGCTTCTAAAAAGACAACTACTTGGCCAACCCGAAAAAAGCATGGGTTGTTTGATGTTTATGGTCCCTTGTCCATTCCCATAGGAGTGAGGGAGAAACAGCACATATAGGCTGTTATTGCTGTGCAACTTTCATTCATTCCTGATGCATCATAAGGATGCCAAGAGCGCCAGATGGCTACCCACTTGAATTTTCAGCTCTAGGGATATGATATAGACATTGCTTGACCTTTCTGGTGCCCATTTTTGGGCAGTGTCTCTGAATCACTTTACCATTCTTAATACCCAATTTTGGGGTGATCAGTTATGAATCTTTTAATGGCATTTTGGAGCTTCTTTGTGTTTTCAGCCTGAACTGTGCCTCAAGACTGAGGGTTTCATAATCCCCTTCTGCGAAATCTTTTCCCTCGATGCTGAACACTTGGCGTTTCTTAGTACCTTTGCCCACACCTCCATGGCAAACTGGTCTGCAGGATCTGCCACTCTGTGAATGAGCTTCCTTGAGGCTAATCGTCAGTTAAAATTATGTCTTTCAAATATTTGCCTTCTTTTATATTCTTATTGACCTTTTATATAGACTTCAGTATCTGGTGGCCCTTCTGTGATGTCCATTGTTTTCATAATGAACCAGGAGTGATCTTTCTAAAACAAAAAGCTGACCATATCACAACTCTGATTAAAAACCTTTGACGGTGCACTTGTCTAGAGAACAAAAGCCAAAACCTGTAGCATGGCACTGACAGGCCCGTATAATCTGTCCCTTACCTAACTTACCAAGTGTTTCTCCTGGCATGATGCCTCCATTCAGGCTGCAAACTGTTTTCTGTCTAGCAGGTAAAAGTAGCATGTTGGACAAGAGCTATTAGTTCATTTTATACAAAGTACCTTTATGTCCCCAACAACATAGCTTCAAAACAGGTAAATCAAAAAGTAGTAGAAATAGAGGGAGAATGTAATGAACACTCAATATTTGCCTGGCCTTCACAAAACTCAAGAAATTAAGAACACATAGATTTTTAAAAAATGACTAATTTTAAAGATTTGAATAAATGATAATACACTTGAATACACATACATTTTTATTGATAAACTAGAAGACACATGCTATTGTCAAACATATATGAAATACTTACAAAATTAACCATGTATTATGCTAAAAAGAAAATTTCTATAAATTCTTCAAATCATAAATCATATATATCAGATACACAGATCACATTAAAATTGTAAAATAACCCTTGGGGTAAAGAGGGGACCAAAGTAAAAATAATCAATTCATAATAAAAAAGAGTCACATAGATATTTTAGAAAGCAAATGACAACCATAAAAGCTTTACATAAATTTATTAGAAAACAAAAATGACTGAAATTAAATGAACAAAGCAAACAACCTAAGAAGCTAGAGAAAGACAATAATATAAGCCCAAAGAAGGTAGAACAAAATTGATGATAATCAATTCAAAATTAATAAAATAGAAAAGCAAACCATTATATTTCATAACTGGTTCTTTTAAATGCAAAAATATCTCATTGGTATGATCAAGAAAAAATAGTATGTAAATAGACTGACAATATAGAAATGAGGGTGAGAATATTATTGTGATAATAAGGAGATGATAAAATTAAGTGAGCATTATTATTTAATATAGCTATATGGAAACTTTTCTAATAAATATATAGCACCATCATTGATTCAAAGTGAACAGTGTGAAAAGATCCAGCATTTATGGAAGAAATTTTGAAAAATAGTCAAAAATCTTCCCTAAAAAATGGCACTAGTTCTAGACCATTTGTAGATAAGGTGGACTAAACCTTTAAGAAACAGATAATTATGTTATTCCAGAGCCTACAAAAACATAGGAAACTTCTCAACTCATTGTATTATGGTAATATTTCCCTGACACTAAAAGAAGACAAAAGTAGCATAAAAAGAAAAAGATTTCATTTGTGTACATACAAGAACACTAAATAAAATATGATCACATTGCTTGTTACTAAGTTGAGTTTATCTTAGGAAGGAAAGGATAGTTCTACCTTCAGAATATGTTACTGTAATTAATGAAAATAACAGATTAAAACACAAATGCAGTAAGATCATTGCATGGACATTAAAATAAATTAATCTCTTATTCATGATTTTTAAAAGCCACAGGAACCTAAGAAAAGATGAATACTTCTTAACACAATAAAAGGGTTAAGAATTCCAAATTAATGATGTAAAATCAGAAACATTTCATTTGAGGTCAAGAAACCAGGGAAGATACTCACTGAGGTCCCAGCCACTGAATAAGGAAATGAAATGAAATAAGCAGATAAATACTGTAATAGAAGACACAAAACTATCACTATTTAAAGCTGATATGATTGCATATTTCAGAATTCCAAGTAAATTACCTGGAAAAAAATATTTGAATATAAGTGGATATAAGATAAACATACAAAATAGCTTTTCTAAACAACAGCGCCATAAAACTAAAAAAATATTGTAAAAATATCTCATTTAATAGCAGGAAAAACCATATAACATCTAGCCTAAAGCTAATAGGAAATGTGTAAGACTGTTTGAATAAAACTAAAAAAGTATGTAAAAGACAAAGAAGACTTTGTAACTAATATGCCCTCAGAAGTAGGAAGAAGCTTCAACAATGCAAACATGTCGAATCTCCCAAAATTATTTGTCCAGTCTATATTCAATGCTTAGGCTGGGCACTGCTTGCCCAAGAGAGTAGAGTGAGACAAGAACTTGCCTGAGTTAATTTTGGGAAATGATGCAAGGAACTTGGAAGAGTGAAAGTGGGTAGGAGGGAAAAACTCTACAGGATATTTTATTGTTGGCCACTGCTGTGAGACCCACTGGGGAGCCATATCAAATGTATCTCAGAATTTTCCACTTGAGGGAAGGAAGAGGGAGCATATACCCAGTGGTTCTCAAGTCCTATTGTCCATGGGTTGCCCCCCTGGGGTATTAACCCCTGCCTTTCCAGGTCAATGGGCAGATTTCCACAGGTACCTGAGACCTGCAGTCTCTGAGCAGGCCAGTGGTGTGTTCTGAGACAAAGTGCTGTGAGGTCCACCCAGCTTGAGCTGACTGCCCCAGGGGGCTGAGATCATGTGAGTGGGCACAAAGGTATCTGATACAGTTTTTAAAAGAAACATGACAAGCTGATTCTAAAATCTATAGAAGAGACATTGCAGAAGAATCATGAAGATAGTTTTGAAAAAGAAATAGAAAACTATGGTGGAAGGGCTAATTTTCCCACTAGATTTTCTCGCTTAATCTAAGGCTATAGCAATTAAAACTATGTGGTCTTAGAAAGAGATAAATAGATGAAGAAATAGACTAAAATGGGAAGAAATAGAACTACATAATCAGGAGTTTAGTTTATGACAAAGGTACACTTTGAATCGGAGAGGCAAGGATGGACCAGTTAACAAATGACAAGGATAATTGGCTCTTCATTTGGAAAATTATACCTCTAATTCATAATATGAAAAAAAATCTAAATGGATTAAAGATTTCATGAAAATGATTAAAAGAAAAATAATTTTAGGGTACAAAAAGCATTCCTCAATAAAATACTAAACCCAGAGTTTTTGAAGACATTTGACTATATTAAAACAAACAAAAATCTTCTGAGCAAAAGACAAATGAAGGACTGGGAGAATTATTTAAACATAAAAGAAACAAAGAATTACTATCCAAAATTTATAAAGCACTCCTAAAATTCAATAAGAAAAATAAAAATAACTCAATAGACAAATTAGACAAAGACAATGATTAGGTAATCCAAGAATGGAGATACAGACAGCCAATCAACATATTTAAAAACATTCAAACTTTGTTATAATCAGAGAATCACTTTTTGTATCTTAGAACAGTGAAAATTTAAAAGACTGATAAGTTCTGAGCAGGCTAGAATGCAAGAAAACATGCCACCCCACAGACCATTGGTAAAAATCTACATTAAGCCCTTTTGAAAGAGTGATTTGGTAGAAGGCATCCGAATATAAAATGTGCCAGCCTTTCACCCAAGTAATTTTAATTCTAGAAATCAATGTAAAGAAACACTTCTACAAATGTCCAAAGACTTATATATAAGGTTGTACACCAAAGTGTTATTTGTAATCATGAAAAAAATTGGGAGCACCTTAAATATTTTGTAATGCATTATGGTATGTTCACAGAAGCTGTTAAAAAGAATAATGTGTATTGGTTTTGAAAGATCTTTGAAATGAATTAAGTGAACAAAATCAGAGTACAGGATAATATGTACAATATATTTTCATTATGTGAAAATCTAATTTATATATATTTATGGAAATGGGTAGCAAAAATGATAGGAAAGATATACAGCTAATTATTTTTCAGTGCTTACCTCTGGGGAAGGGCAGGGTGGTAAGGGGACAGGTATATTTGAGGAGTTACACATTTAAACTGTGTATTTCAATGGTGTTTTAATTTTTAACTTTTTTATGTTGATATATTATTGAGGTAAAAATTTTTAAAAAATGGTATCCAATTTTATTACTAAATATTTTTCTTCCCACCTTCACTAAATGAATGCATAATAAATGTTTAAACATATCAGTTGGAAGTGACATCTAATTATTGACGAGTTGGGGGCACCTAAGTGCCTCCATCTGCCCCGCCAGCATCAGAGTACCTCCAAGTGGGTGGAGAGATGTGTGAAAACAGGCTGCAGACTGGCGGGTCATCAGGGCTTCTGCAGCTGCAGAAAGACACATGGGGACACATTGCTTTCTTGCTTGGATACAAGAAAGACTATATTTCATGCACACTGGGCACCCCTGACATCCCCAATTCCAGTGCATGCTTGGGACTCAGGGATGCACCATCCTAGGAAATATCTTGACATGAACTAGGGGCAAACAGAAGGCTGGGCGTGGGACAGGGTGGACACATGTGTGAAGGAAGCACCTCTGTTCCTCACCAAGCCCCTTGGGTGGCTGTGCCCAGCCTCTCAGGACATGGAATGCTGGCAGGACCTTTGAAGCTAGCCACAGCATGCCCGGGGAGGCCAGCTAGCTGCTTCTACATCTGGAACAAAGAGGCCAATGACAGCATCTTACAGGGGCTTCCTGCTTCAAGGGAACCCCTAGTTGAACTCTGTGTCCCCCCTCCCCAGGGCATCCAGCAGTGCTGGCTGATGGCTGTTGAGTGCTGCTGGCTCTTCTTTGCACTCTCTTTCATTAAAAGAGCTGGGATATATCTGCTCTGCAGAGCACTAACGTGCATGTTACATTTTCCTGGAAGTTTACAAAATGTATCTGTCTTTTTCGAGGACACACCAAGTCTCCTCACCCGTGCATTGGCATTTGCCTGCTGGACACTCTTAGGGACCTCAGATGTAGTGCCCTCACGTTGTCTTCAGCAGCTAGGCCAAGGCAGGCACACTTTGCAATGAGCTCAGCCAATAGATCAGATAAAACCTTATTTCTGACCTTAGCACGTATCTAAATCTTCCTCTGATTTTACTTTCCACTCACTGAGCAAAAGCAAGCTTTTCTTTTTTACTTCCTCTGTACAAAAGAAAGATATCATATTAAGCAGAAACTTCCGACAAAAGCTCACTAATAAGACATTTATAAATTAAGGAACGGCTATGTTGGAATCTCTAGAATCTCCAGATGGTCCTGGATGCATGAATCGTGCCCATTGTCAGGCCCCACACAACCAGGGGACAGTCTGAGGCCTGGAGCCCACAAGACCAGTGGTACTTCCAGGGGCTGTCACTTGCAGATGCTACACCCTCTTGACAGTTGCTTAGGCTTCCTGGGCTTCATACGTAAATGGCAATAAAGACCCCACTTTGCATGGTCTGTGGGAGGATGAGACAATGCTCCACAAGTGCCAGCATTACCTGGGAATATCACCAGAGCTGCTACTCCCACTAGGTCCTCCTTCCTTGGTCTAGGACAAGGTAATATGAAGGAAGACAGGGCATTCCTTTTCCTCTGCTAGACATCAAAGGTGGCTTCTAAAAGTGGACAAATATTTCAGTCCAGTGTACTTTCCCCAGCTGGAGGTCTCCTGCTCTTAGGTACCTCACTAAACCAAGTCTCTCACACACACGTGTGCGCACACACACAACAAACAGAGAATCTTGTTCACTGGAACCACACATTTGCCCTATTAGTATCATTTGTGTCATATTCTATTGAAATTAACATTTCCCCCCTAAAATGTGTTCCCTTGGGGAGAAAGGCAGAGGAAAACGCTGCTTGAGGATAAGGAAAGTCTGTTAACATCACCCATCTCTAACTATCTGAGAGACAGTGAGGACACGGAATTGGATGGAGGCGGATGTGTCTTTTGGGAAGCCTCTGAAATGGCAGTATGCCTGTGTGTGTGTAGAAGCTGAGATAATCATTCATTTCTTTGACTTAAAAAATCACTTTTTAACAGTAACTTTTGAGGGCGACAGTAGATGCCACTAATGGGACATCACATTTATGTTCAGTGTTCTAAATGTGAGTAACCTTTTCTTCTCTGATTATCCGAGTCTTTCAGCACTTATAAAACCCATGTCTTTAAAGGTCTGATGTCTCCTTTCACAATGATCCCTCTTTTCTCTAACTTAGGGGACACTTCCTATATTTAAGACCCATTTGGTAGGTGTGATCTTAATAAAGGGTACTTTGTGTGTAGAAAACAACCCCCGTCCAAGCTTGCTTAAGCAAGAATGGGGATTAGTTGGAAGGATGTATGGGTATTTCCCAGGAAACACAGGAAACATGGGTAGGAAATAGCCCTGGGCAGCAGGAGAGAAACAAGAATTGGGATGATGCAATCAGGAAACAGGGCCACCTGTTCTCTGAAGCTACCTGGTTTCATATTTATTCTTGGATTGATTATTCCTAACTTTCCTTCTTCTCTCTTTCTCTCTCCGCCTACCCTGCCCCATCCCTCTCTTCCAACCATCTTACCTTGTTCTTTTTTCTCAAAGCTCAATACAGCCCTGACCCTGCCTGACCCTAAAACCAGGAGCCATGGACACCTGCCTTGGGTATTCTGTGTTCCACTTTCAGCCAGAGGAACTCCCCTACCTAATCAGCCATCCTGAGCAGGGAGAGGGGATGCAGTCCCAACTATGTTATAAACTTCCTGAGGACAGCAACCAGTCTTTCTGTTTGGCCCAGCACCCAGTAGGTACTCTGTACAATTGACTAATTGATTTGATTGATTGGTCACACACTGCACCTCAGGCATGAAACTTCCTGCAGTGTGAGCAGAGCTTTCAAATTGTCACTTGTCCTCTCTAAGAATAAGTGCCAGATGATCCGAGCTGAACAGAGCATTGGATTCATTTATTTTACTTTCTGTAGACCTTCTGGGTGAAAGGCAGGCTCATAAAACATGTGTACGGGCTGGAAAACTTGGGGTACTTGCAAGGATGAATTGTAAAGTGTAATTTAACAACATTACATACCGCGTCCAAGCTCTTGGTAGAATGCGACGCATCCCAAGCTGCTGTGTGCTTGCTTTGCTGTCTTGTAATTGCCGGTCCTTTAAGAGACACTATTTCTTCCCTAGATTAGATCTTGAGACAGGGGAAAGAAGTGAATGGTCTTTCTTAATCAGCAAAAGTGACCATACGTTCCTCCAACCTGCACGCCTCTTTCTTCCCCAGCCGCTCTGAGTGTTGTGCAGATGGAAAAGGTGAGAGGGGAGAAATCAGGAAAGGCAGAGGAAGAAGGGAGGGCCTGAGAAGCGGCTGCCAATCAGTGGATTTCCACACCACCACAGGCCTGGGAGAGGGGTGAACCCAGGTCCCAGATGAGCCACAGCCCTTGTCCTCTTGGGGTTCACTCCCTCACGTCACCCTAGCTTGATGCTGCCACAGCCTCCCAGTCAACTCAAACATTGCTCCAGATAAATGGAATCAGGTGATGGTGGCATCTAAGGGCTGGTGAGATTAATGATGTGCTTGCTTTCCTTTTGGAAACCCCAGAGGAAATATCTGCAGGTTTAATTCTCAGTTAAAGGTGGAAGTGTGGGTTTGAATCTTGTATCAGGTATCGCCCCCTTCCTGCTCAGCATATCTTCGCAAAGGTCAACTCTGGGAAAGATTGGGGCGGTGGAATCTTCTCCCTGGTGTAGTATAAAGACTCCTGACCTTTCGGTGGTCCTAATTCCTTCCCTTCCACCCCTCCCAATGCTTGCCCTCCCCACTTTGTTGCAGTTCTGTTATTTATTGAAGTGTAAAGGAACTTGAATCGCACATACATGTGCATTCTAAATTTTCAAAACCAAACGACATAAAAATAGATGTATGCTAATATTCCTTAGGACTGTCAAGGTCATTAAAAACAAGGGAAGTCTGAGAAATTGTTGTAGCCAAGATGAGCCGAAGGAGACGCGATGACTAAATGTAATGTGATGTCCCAGACGGGATCCTGGGACAGAAAAAGGACAGTAGGTGGAAACTGAAAGCTGAACAGGGCATGTGCTTTGGTTAATGATAACTTACAATATTGGTTCATTTATTGTAACAAATGCACAATACTATTGTAAGGTACTAATAATAGGGAAAATGGGGGATACGGGAACTCTGTACTATCTGCTCAATTTTTTCTGTAAACCTAAAACTGTTTTGCAAAAACAAAATCTACTTTAAGAATGAAAACCAAATAGTGCATATTAAAACCACAATTCAGCTGGACCATCACAAAGCATTACCTTGGACACTGGTGGAAATGGAGGGGGTGGGGGAGGCCCAATTAGCTAGTCCTTCTTGGTTACCAGGAGGTAACCAAGCAATGAGCTCATTACACTAATTCATTTCAGGGCTTGCTTGAAAAGCTAGAAATTAACCATTGAAGATGGCTCCATATGGTTGGTTTCTTTAACCTGTTAAGTTCCAGGCGGAGAGCATAGCAAAAACAATGCCAGAAAGCAGGAAACTCTAGGATGCGTTGTCAAGGCAGGGCAGCCTCCACCAGGGGTGGGGGGTAGCTTATTTTCCTAGAAATGAGCCAGGCTGTTGAAATGTTAGCAATTTGGAACCAGCATCAGGTGGATGGCTCTGGTGGGTTGGGGTGGCTCAAGGCAGCCAACCTCCCATCCAACCTCATTTTATGCTTTAGGGATATTGAAGAACAGCACTGAGGAAGTTTCCTTTCTTTCCTGTTTTTGAAAATTATGTTTAAAGACATCGCTGACCACAAGAAATGAGTGGACTCTGTTCTTGATTCCCTTGACCTTTTCTAAATCGAGTCCCCATTCTGGATCAATGAGGCTACACCTGGGAGCCAGGGTGGTCAACTTCTGAGACCTCCGCTTCTGAGCTTCTCCCCTCGGCGTCTTCTCCCTCTCTTTGGCATTCCAACCCTGGAAACAAGGTCCTGGCTCCTTTCTCATTTCAGGATTTCGTTTTGGGGGAGCTGGAACACCTGTCCGCCGATCGCCTGCCACTCCGCATCTGGGCCCAGCTGACAGGCCTGTCTGCTTTGACTAATGATGTGATTGATGGACAAAATAAGGAAGAACATACAAAAAAACATTTCTGTCTGGTCTGGTGTGTCAGCAAGCCTTCATCAAGTGGCTGCTGAAGGTATATTTTGCTGCATGCCTCATTACACAGTAATGGCATTCCCAGGCAAAGCTGTTTCTTTTCATGACACAAGACAGCAGGCAGCTTTATGGGCGCTGGGCCCCCGAGCCCCCAGGAAGGAGAGGCGCACTAAAGAGCGGTCATTTCCAAAAGTGCCTCAAGTTGCTTTTTTGTTGTCATGAATTTAATATGAATCAACACAATATGAAATGGGCATGAGGGACTTTAGTGACTAGTGATTTTTTAAGACTGCTGTCTAAACAGCCATCCAGGAAGAAAGGGGGAGGGGAAAGCCACAACATTTTCTTTCTCCAAACCTGTTGCAAAAAGGAGTCATCTGTCAATTTTATTGCATTAAAAAAGTACACAGAAGCATATAGTCCAAACAAATGTCTTCTTTCAGGCTAAACATGTGGAAAATGCCACGGAGCTGATGCCAGAATCATCTCACTCAGCAAACTGAGTATTCATAACTTCATCCCGATGGCCTGCTGCGGATGGGGTGACATTTGTGAGAATTACAAATGCTACACTGTTGCCTCTTTGTGCATATAATAACGATCTGAAAATTCAGATCTGGTTGGAACATGAGGGAAGCCAAAGAACTGCTTCATTCAGCTAACAAGACACCTATGAGTTATAATCCCGTGCTGGGGGATGGAAAGGAATAATGACTAAAATTAAGAGAGAGGGGAATGGTTAAGTTCTTGGCCTGTTTTTTTTGTTTTTTTTTTCCTTTGTCATTAGGGTAGAGTTAAAAACAATGACCCTGTTTGGTCACAGAGTTCTTCATTTTTAGCAAAGTCTTTTAGAGCTCCTGGTATTGTTTTCTTCTTCTTTTATCTTTTTTCACTGGCAAATTTTCTTAACCAAGTTATTTTATTACACATTCCACCCTTTAACATGTTGGACTGTCTCCAAAGGGAAATGCTTGAAATGAAGTTTCATTTTAAAAACACTTTCTGTTCTTTCCTGCTAACATGACGAGTCTTCAGTGGTGGGTTATTGTGAATAATATGTGATTTTAATGAGTTATGATTAGGCAGACTTCTTTGCCTATAATAAATACTATGTAATAAATTAGAAAATGTATATGAGATCTTTGTTCCTATTTAAAAAGAGAAAAAAGGCAGAAATGCAAAATCTTGATATGATAAATGTAAGAGGTAATCTTTTATCATGTATTTAATTTACTGGGAGAGGAAGAGCAGCTGACTAACTAGTGTGTCTGTTTTGACACTGTGTGATTACCCACCAGTGCAAACGGGCATTGGGGGTGAGGGGCACTGTCCCACCAAGGCCATGGGTAGCCAGCCCCGAGGGGACGTGGACATGAATGCAGAGTAGACATATACAAGTTTAGACTGAAAAGGCTACCCAAACCAGTCAGATGACTTCCTATAAGTAAAATGAGTTGTAAAGGATGGGGGAGAGGGGTGTTTCCATTTTTTGATTGAACAAAAGCAGAAGTAGCTGTTAACAGCTTTCATTAATTTCCCACATCTGTTCATATTGTTCATTGAATTTAGGGATCAAAATAACAGCATATAGAGCAAAAGGCCCTTGGAATTCTGTTGACTTGAATGTTAAAGCAAGTGACATGTCCATCAGCAGCCATCTGAGAGCAGAGCTAGCTGGAACGAGAAACACCTGCCAGCACCCGGTACCTTAGCCATTTGGAATTCCGAAGCAGGTGGTTCTTGTAACTGCAGAAGCCATTTTATCAGGAACATGCTTTTCAGCGGCTGCGCTCTGCTAAGCCTGGAGTGGAGGCCTGGTGTCAGGGGTTCCAACTGCTCCCACTTCCTGCACTTCAGGCCTGAGAGCCACCAGAGAGGCAAAGGTTTTCTGTAAATCACCACCCTGCTTTTTCTTCTTAGCCTGGCATGTTGTTTTTGTTGACATCTCCTTGATTTACAACATCAAAGCTAAGCAATGAGATACTTAAATGTAGACATCCTCTCTCCCTGGCTTGGGCAAAAACAGGGTCTTCTCTACAATTGAGGGTCTCAAAGGAGACCAGGAACCTTTCTTCTTGCCCTAACTTTCCATTTCAGGACTGGCCCCTTTTCAAAATCACACAAGCAGACAGCGAAGTGGGGCATGGGCTCCAAGTGAGGGCCTCTTGAATACCTAAGTTTCAATCCATCAGTTCTCCAGTGAGGTCATTTTCTTCAGAGTTAGTGGCTGCAGGAGCCACTGGGGAGCGAGATCATTTAGCAGCAAAAATATTCTTTCTCAGTAAATTGCTTGAAGCCAGGAGGAAGAAGCTTCCAGGTGGGGATGCTAGTACTGAATGAAAGGAGAAGGAAATCCAGCCTCGGGTTATTTCCTTTAATCTTATAGGAATCAGCCACCAGTTCACAGGGGCTGCTCTATATATTACAGCATACATTTTTTCTTTTCCTAATCAGGTTTGTGTATCTTTGATTGATTTTCTTTCACAAAACTCTTAATATTTTTCCAGATGCCTCCTACCTTTTGTCTTTTCAACTGCCACTCATCAAGAGAGGCTCTTTGGAAAACATCAGACTAGAAGCATGTCTGATATCTACCTCGGTCTCTAGTTCTTCTTGACAATTTTCCCTTGTTTTAGCTTGTTACTTTTTATGATTTTTTACTTGAAGAGGTGGCATAATTCAAGTTTGCAAAGAACCCTCAAAATTCTCTTGGTTCTTGTCTCCATGATTTTAAAAAATGTGATTTGGTTGGCATATGATTTTTATAAAAACTAATCTTAGGATTTATTTATTAAATTTGTGGAACCAATTTGGTACATATTTTCATATTGAAAGGATACTCATTGGCTATGGTTGGAAAGCAGAATTGTCTTGCCTTCCAGAGCCAGGCAGCTTCCTGGGGATTCTTCCTCTGCTTTAAAGCAAATGTAGGTGCTGTGCTGGCTGCTTTCTCCCTGAAGTGCTGGACCTGGGGATTCTGTGGCAGTAACTCCAACAACCTTGCAAGGCAGGATGGCCTGAGGGGAGCAAAGGTCTCCACCCGAACCCACAGGCTGGGGGGATTTGGAGGGAGAGGTTGCCTGGCACTCAAGGCTTTTAAAATCTGCATTGGGGGTGAATGGATGCAGGGCAGGCTCTCCCAGTCCAGAGGATTACTCCAGACTACTCCCATGCACCCTTTCGGATCCTCTTGGTCTCACCTGTCTCTTCACAGCTGCTGCTTCAAATGACAGCATCACACACCCCTATGAGCCTACAAGTTGTGGAATGCCTTGCGACCTCACTCAATGCCCATGCTTGCCCACACTTGCACAGCTCAGAAAGGTGGGAGACTTAATGGCCTATGGAGCAAATCTTTGACCCATGGGTGGATATTTTCTTTCTAAGTTTGTCTCCCTTTAATCCTGTGCCAATGGACTGTCTTGAGATACGGTTTTATGTGGGTTTCTCAGATGACAGACCTACAAGGCTAAGCAATCAGTTGCACTCAGAGGTGACCAGCTAGATAAAACTGCATTCTCATATTGGCTCTCCAATCTGTCTTGCCTCAATCTCCTTGGCCCTCCTGTTTGTTTCCTGGGTTTGCGTTCCCTAACAAGGTAGTAGCAAATGAGCTTTTGTCCCCGTCTTTGCTTTAGGTGGAACCCAAGCTATGACAGGAGTGCTCTAGGGATGGGGCAGGCTAGTGGGTCTGAATGGAATCAGAGCCACTGGGCTTGGCAATTTCTCATTAGTTATATTACTGGAGCATCAAATGATTCTGGGATGAATGATTCCATGCCCCATGCTTAAGGGATATGAAAGAATGGGTCAGGGGAATATGATATTAAAAAAATACCTTCTTTGTACCCAAACCAAGATGCTGCAGACCCAAGGGCTGCCTGGATCAAACACATTGCTTTGCCTCCATGGTATGGCAAAAGGTGGGTGGGCCAAGTCAGAAGAGGCCAAGACCCCCCTCCTGCTCCAGTTCTACACATCTGCTCCCCACCTTGGAAATGCCATTCCCATGGCTGCCTCTTTGAACTCTGATGAGGTGTGTGAAACACCCCATCGACACATCATGTCAGGTATCTTTTGAAATGAAAATCTCTTAGATCAGTTTCAACTCATTCCAAATGTCACACATATCCTCCAGGCTGAAAATCAATCTCCCTTCTACCCTTGATTTTGTTTGAAATGCAGTGTGGGTCTACGGGCAGAAAAGCTGGCAAATGGTGATTTGGTGATTTGGGTTGGGGCTTGGTACTGCCAGAGCTATGCCTACCTGGATGCCACCCTTAGCTTCTCTATGAAGCCTCTACTTCTCCACCTGGCTTTGTCTTCTCTCCTCTGCCTTTCCAGATTCCTCTTGTTCTCCAAGGACCAACTCAAGTCCTGGTTCTTCTCCAGCAGACTACACCTGATTCTTGCATTCCATCCTAATATCCTTTAACACTTGCAAGGTGAGCTGCACAGCCCAGCAGACTAGTGTTGTTCTCTACCTGATTCACCTGTGTGAATCCATCCCTCTAACAAGCCTCTCTTTTTTTTTTGGGGGGGGGGGGTGTCCCTACATCAGTGATTTCCAGGAAAATTCTTATGGCTCAACTTATAAGTTTTCAGGAAAGGAAAGAGATATTATCAATATTTTCTCCCTCTCCTCCACTCACCCCAATTCCACTTCCTTCCTCTCAATTCCAGCCATGTGTTCAGTTGTGTGGATTTATGCAGATCCACCCTGTGACCCGGGGGATGGCTGTATCAAACCCATCGTCTAAGGGTTTGCTTAATCACCTGATATTTCTCCAAAGGCACTTGGCATAAAACAAACCAAATCCAATGCACAAATCATGAAACATATAAAACAAAAATGAATGCCATAAAAAGAGAGGAAAAATTTAAGCTACAGTGAATAGTAACTTTAACCTATAAATAAGATCAGGACTATTTTCTGATCCTATTTTGAAATGAGAGCTATTGTAAAATGAAGAAAGAAACTTAAAATAATAGCAATTTAAGGCAAAGTGTGTGTTATTAAAAGTTTGTGATGGTGAAGAGCCAAACTCCTATTCCAGGACTGAGATTTAATATGTACTTCACACAAAAATAAATCATGTAATATTTTCATGGCAGGCATAGAATTTTATGGCTTTTATGACTATCATGGAATTGGGATTCATATTTTATAGACAGCTCTAATAACATCAAGAAAATGCTCTGGGAAAAATGGGGCTTAGAGAAAGACAAGTAATCACTCAGCAGAAGCTGGAATAAGTGTAATTAGAGCCCTAAGGTAAGGATGCTCCCCACCTGTGGGCTCCAGTTAGGTGCAGCTGGGACAGTGGGACACATGAGGATAGTAACTCCAGGAAGGGTGATCTTGGCAAAGTAGGACTCCCCTGTACTGGCTTATTTGATCCTGAAAATGCCCATTGCTAAGGCAGGCGAATAGTCAGAGCATTCAACAGAAAGTTTTGGGTTGGATTTCCTGGAGGTCTCCCCATCTCCTTGGCAGGAGGACAGTCTCCATTATTGCAGGGAGCAGATACAATTGTGGAGGGGGACCCCAGGCTTTCCAGCCTCATTCACCCATCACCCCAGCAGCCCACAGCCCACCTACAGTTGGACTTTGAGAAGCAATGAGAGAGCTGCAAATAATCTAACAGCTACCACTGGTTGCGCTGACTGGGTGTCAGACGCTTTGCCCATCTTTACGAGGATGATCTGGCTAAGCCTCACAGCCACCCATGAGGTGGGAAGCTAGGGGTATGTTTATGTCCTTGTAGCTTTGGCACAAGCTCCCTGAGTGCTGTGCTGGTTGGTGAGTTCAGTAGAAAGCAAGTGTCCTTGATGAGCTAAGGTGAAAGACTGGATTCTGGAATATTGCTCTCCTCTTAGCCCTTGAGTGCAAAATGGCTCATAGGGCCAGACTGACATGTATGCTGGCCATCAGCTGGCTCCACCTCAAGGTCCAGCTCACCTTTTTACTCCAGGCACAGGGTGGCCATTAGCCCTAAGCCTCCTAAGCTCAGCCACTGACCGACTCCCTAATGCCACCAGTCCTGCTGCAAATGCAGTGGGGGTCTCAAAATAGTGACCGGCAGACCCGGCCTGGATTTGGGCCGTTACCCCACCCCCATCCACAAAGGACGTCATCTTTCTGTCATTCATCGGAAACACTCTTTTCTATATTCTCTCCACACGTATAGTCCCTTACACACGCCATGTGCTGACATCGTCGCCATTCTCATTTGTAACTCTCTGGGTTTCCTTACTCTGTGAAAAGTGCCCTGCGTGCTCCCAGGTCCCTGCTATCTTAGCTGTAAAGCAGAAGGAGTTTCCTACCTGCTTGGCCTTATCTGCCTCATGGGGGCATTGTTCTGAGCATCAAGAGATAGCAGAAGTGAAAGCTCTTTGTAATTTGTCCTGTGCTGCATGCAGGAGGAATCCAAACACGGCTTGTATAAGTATTCACGTTTTTTTTCCCCTGTGAGCTCAGGAAGGCATAGGCAAGGCAGAGGTCCAAAGCGGAGCCTCTCCTGGGGGACTTTTACTTTGTGTCCCAGCCGCTACCACCCCCCTACTGTAAATTGACTTCTGTGCCCACCAAGGACATCTCTGTATCTGTGAATACCATTTTGCGGCAGCATTGCGCTCTGCACTTGGAAATAGGCGAGCCCTGCTTATAGCAGCCTTAGGAGGAAGCGTTGACTCTCAGTGCTGAGAGCCAAACTCTTCTCTTCCCCAAGCTGGGCCCCGGCCTGCCTTCCCGCATGGCTCTCTTGCGAGGGCTGAACTCTCCATAACCCTAGTGAGCAAGCGTGATGAATGGGAGGCCACCGCCACTGCAGGGGCTCTGTGCACAAAGGACAGCGATGGCCGGCGTTTCCTGGGAGCTCCGAGGAGCACACATCCTAGTGGGTCGCATCTGGGAAGAGTGGGGTCCTGGTCTCAGGGCTCAGGCCTGGACGGGCTGCCACCACCCACAACCGACCCTTCTGGAGGCTTCAGCCACATGCCTCTGCCTTACCCAACCCTGGCTCTTTCCAAATGGCAGATCAGGTCTCAAGCACCACCTAGGAGGTGCAGTTCTTTGGGAGGCTTAAAAACATTTCTTTAAAGGTTTATGGTCATTTACATTCTTATTATCGCTCTGATAAAATATTCAGCCACAGCCCCCTCCATTTGACTCTTAACTTGGTAAGACATAATTTGCAATTGATTATTGCTCAAACATTCCTGGCACCACATTACAATCTGCTCATACATCTCACCCTCTCTCTGCCAATTTGGATTGGAGGAAAAATGGTTTCTTTGACCTTTGACCTAACTGAGGTGGGGCTGTTAGGTCATCAGGGCCATTAGGAATCAAAACACCCCCCATGTGCAGCTGATGGAGACAGAAATGGATGTGTGCAGCCCTGAGCTGAGATTGTTTTTATCTTGGTGAGACGCAGGTATTTTTCAGAGTTGGAAAATGTCTTGAATAAATGAGCTTCGTATATATATGTTTTTAATGTGATCTGCCTGTGTTTATTTGGGTGATCACAATTTATGCCAAGTGAAAAGGTTAAGAGTCCTGGAAACTGAATTATTTCATTTATTTGCAGACATGACACAGTGCAGGACAACAGAAGGCCACATCCTCAACTTGCCCTGCCCCTGACCTTGCCCCTGACCTGGAGGTGGGCATCACGGCTCTGTGCAGCTCCAGGGTCAAGTCCCTGGGGTGGCCAGAGGTGTCCATTCGGACTGACTGACTTCAAGAAGCATGCATTGTGTATGTTCTGTGCACCCTCTCCTCCTTTCCCTGGGGCCCTCCTCCCAGGCCTGTGTACCCATTAATGTTCCCAATCAACACCAGAAATCACTGCTTCTTTCCTGGCACTTCAGCCTGCAAACTCACCTTCCAGCCTGCTACTTCCTCACATTTGCTTACCCTCTACAGAGGCAGGGGCTGGCTCCATTTTGCAAATGAGGAAAGTGGGGCACAGGTAGGTGCCCTTCCCTGGTCAGAGCCCTGGCCCCCCACTTTCCACTCCCTCTCCCCTCCTCAGTATTGCTCATTCTCTTGGGGGTCTTTGGGAGATACTGAGATCCTTCTGATCCCAAGGAAAGTTCTTTCTCATGGGGAAGCTACAACCTGGGGGAGATTAATGGGAGAGAAAGCCACATGATAGAGACCTCCTGTGCTCCTCCAAATCATGGGTCCCTTCTAGCACCCTGTCTCAAGGGTCTGAGCTCAGCCCCAACTTCCTCTCTGTGCCTGCCAATTCCCCAGCTGTGCCCTTTGACTTGCCTCCCCATCACTTTCATATTACCGGGGAGTAATTGGATATTGGCAACCGATTACGAAATTTTTCACGTCAGCTTCATCAGTGGCTCTTAGGCAACGGTGCCAGAGTCTCTTCCGAAGAGAAGAATTGTAATAATCTGCATTAATGTTCTAGGAGACTTGTAGAGCCAAGGACCTTGGCTTAAGCTGGCTGCACGAGGGGGGCCCTGGCCAGGGGACAGGGAAGGGAAATGAGCCTCCCCTACTCCCTGCTTCCATCCTGACCCCAAAGGCAGCATCTCCCTTTGCCCTTCCAAAAATACTTCATGTGCCTTCTGGGATGAAGAGGGACATGAGCGTGCATACGCAGTGGAAGGTAAGCTCACTGGTGGTAGGGAAGGCTGATGGGAGGAAGTGGTCAGAGCTGCGGATGCATCGGGAGCTGAGTGCACTGCCCTGGCCAGATTCCTAGGCCTACATTGGAGGGCACCAGCAGAACATTTCTGCACATGCTGGTGGCTTTTTGTGTCTTTGTTGGAGGGAGCAATGTGGCAGGTCTGACAGAGGCCCAGGCCAGAAGTGCAGGGGAGCTAAGCACCCAAGGAGTAGGAGGCAGGAGGTAGTGGATACACACCACAGCTTCCTCGCCTCTCCATGGAACATTACCGAGGCAGACCCACGACAACCCTGGAGGGGACTACGCCTCAGTTGCCCCCAGTGGGAACCTGCTCCTTAGCTCACCATTTTTGGGGGGGAGGGGGAAGATTTCTTCCCTACTCTGTTTCCTACTTCCTCAACAGTACTTCTGGGGATCACCTCCTGAATCAATTACCTGCCACATACCCTTGTCTCAGCATTTCCTTCTGGAGAGATCTGAACTAGAGCAGCCTTGAATGACCAGTGTGAGGCCTCTGAAGGTTGCCTGGATTGCCCGGGGAGCAGCAGCCATCCAGCAAGGAAGCCTCCTGCCCGGCCCCCGCCGTCTCTTCCTGCTTTCCTCCAGCAATCTGATTTATCTGGAGTATCTGAGCTGAAGAAGGGAGTTGAGCACTTCTCGCTGGGAGGGATTTTTCAGCTCATTTCACAGATAAAATCAATCAGATCTAACCCGCACTCACTGAAGCCCTGTGAGGGAAGTCCAAACAGCAGGGGCCGGGTGGGAGGCCTTTCCCTCCATTCTGGCCTGTCCCTCCCTTGGCCAGGGGAGCAGCTGGAGCTGAGCTGGAGCCTCAGGCCTGTGGGCAGCTGGAGCTGAGCTGGAGCCTCAGGCCTGTGGGCAGTGGAAAGCACTAGCACCTTCAAGGAGCAGCTTGGGCGCAGGGAAGAGGAGTCTCCTCTTGGTGAGGCTTAGTGAGCCCTGACATGGGAGGCAGGATGGAGCTACAGCAAGTGAAGAAGGAAGAGGCTGGGCATGTTGGCAGTCTGGTCATCCATCACATCAGAAATGGGGAGAGGGCATGATGATACCAATGATAAATGTACCTGCCCCTCTCATCTTCCTCATGACATGGAAGGTGGACGGCTGAATGACCATGGTGAAGAGAGCCACCTTTGGGTGGTGTCTGTCTTCCCCAATTGTCCTCATTGAGAAAGAGTTGGAGCCAGGTCCTTCATAGGCTGAGTTGGGGTCAGTCCTGCACCAGGGATGCATGAACTGGGACCTGTGCTGACTCTTGTGTCTCCCTGCTATACTCTACCAGGGTCATCTATGCCTGGAATTCACACAATCTGCAAAATGCCCCTTCTGGGGCTGCAGCTCTGTGTCCCTGGGCAGGGCTGGAGCTCAGACCAAGAAGCTCAGAAGAGTCTGAGGGAGCTATTCCTTGATTTCCTTTCCTAGAATAAGGATGACACCCTCGGTCCCATCTCATTTTCCCAGCAACTTGTAGGTAGGAGGGCAACCCCTGCTTCCTTATGAATTGCAATTCTTTGCAGTCTCTTCACAGACTCAGATAGGCTGTTCTCATGCAAGGAAACAATGAGGCTCTGTAAAGGGCATTGTGAGGGCACAGAGTGAGTGCACACCTTGTGGGCACCAGGGCAGTGTCTGCAGGGAGAAGCTGAATTTGCCAGCCCAGTGTTCATGACCCTTCTTCTGGTATCAGTACCCTGGTTTACTTTGGGGGTCTGTTCCTCCTTCTTTCAGTCTATATCTTTTAGCTAGATGAGCTCAAGTGATGACCACATGACCTCAGCCAAGACAATCACAGCATATGAGCTTTTGAGGGGGACATTTTAAAGAGAGACATTAACTCCCCTCCAGTAGTTGAAAGGACATGAGCCTGGGACCGTTGGCAGCTATCTTGGCACCATGAGGCAAAGGCCTACGCCTACCTGAGAACAGAGCCAATGGCAAGATGAGAGAGAGTCAAATGACACTGTTTGGTGTCACAGGTCCAGCAGGGCCTGAGACCAAATCTAATGCAGGGCTTCTGTTATGTGAACCTACAGATTCTCTTTTATTGCTTAAGCCAGTTTACTTTTGCATATTCTTGTCATTTGCAACAGCTATCCAGATAAATACTCAGGGCTCAAAGGTAGTACATCATATTCTCATCCATCTATTTCAGCGCAGTGCAATGCAATGCAATTCAACAAACACTCAGCCCTTTGCAATTTCTGTTCTAGGTGTTAAAGAAACAAATGACATTATTCCCTCCAGGAGCTTACAGTTTAGAGTGGGAAACATACACACGAGGAACCACCTCCAATCTAAGGAAGGAGATACTTAAAACTTGTTGATAAAGGAGTGCTTACAAATGTACACATTAATTAATACGTGCTAATTAGAAGTTGAAAGCAATCTGGTGTGGGAACACAGAGAAGTGAGAGATTAATCCTGACTAAAGGAACCCAAGAAGACTCAGAGGAAGAAGTAGTATTTAATCTTTTCTCTATATAATGGGTAAGGCATTTATAAGTGGAAAATGAATGAATGAATGAATGAATGAATGAATGAATAACTTAACACAACACATGTTTATATTAAGTTATCTGCTCTCAGCACAGTGTAGTGTTAGGTAAAAGGTTGAATCATGGATAGGTCATTCCTGACTTAGGCCTCCAGTCTAGTAGAGAAGATCTTTCCTGCTTCCAGCTAGGGGGTCAGAGAAGGTGGCTAGAAAGAGACTGAAACGGTATAGAGAAAGGAAGTCATTTTAAGACTAGAGAACAACCAAAGGAAATGTGCAGAATTGGAGTAATGACAGAAACCTGTGGACACCTTGAGCCAGGAGCTTACTCTGGGAGAAGAGTAGTGGGTTGAGAAGGCCTTGGAGAAGCTTAAATGTTGGGCTAAGCTTGAATGGTTGGCTGTGACCAAAGGCCTGATGTAAGAGCAGACTAATTTGGCCAGGGGTCAAGGAGGTATTGGGGGAAAGGCCAGATGCTGAATGCAAGCCAGAAAAGCCCAAGAGAAACTCAAGGCTCAAACATCAGGGAAGGAAGGGGTAGTGTTTGAAATCCCAGGACAGCCTGACTCTTAAGCACCATAGTCCAGTTTTCTCCTTGTATTTGGGTAGGAAACATGCCTCCCAGCATTTCTGGTCCCATATTCTTATTTTGCTAAAAGAGAAAATAGTAATTTCCCCTTGGTTCCAGTTTGAAGCCATCCTAGAACTCTGCTTGGCCTATCTCAGGTCCTGTGTACATTCTCTGGCACAGTGATCGAGACCAGGATGGGAAAGTGTGATGCTCAAGCTTGGATCAAGTGACCACCTTCAGCCAAAATGCAGGGGTCAGGGATGGGGCATCCTTGCTGGAGGAGGATGGAGGGACACAGTGGTCCCAACCTCACTGAAGTGGCAAATGCCCCAGCTGTGTCTGTGGGGAAGTTCTTGGGAAACTGGGTGCCTTGGAGATTTGTGTGTGTTTCATTGACTTTCTTGTGTTCTAGGAAGGAATAATGGGTCCTGAATGAGATTTGCAGGAGAAGAAATGGTGAGCTGCAGACAGTTGCAGGAGGGGCAGGGAAAGCAGCAGAATGAGTGAGTGAGAAGCCTTTAGAATCTTGGTTTCCCATCTACACTCCCACATCAAAAAGGCCTCCTGGCTGGAGCTGAGCCTCCATAGCTGTGATGGACTCCACCCGGGCACCTTCTTCAAAGCTGCAGGGTGCTAAGGTGGGTGCCTTTTGCCGTCGATGTGCACAACTGCTCCAAAATTTTTAGGAGGAGAATGGTCTATTCTTGTCATTCAGGTAAAAATTCTATAACAGGGCCTGGATGTTATATATTTAATAAACCAAAGACATGGGAGAAAAAAATCAAAGTTAACATGCTGCCTCTTCCTCCTAGATGAGGCTAGCCATGGTGGGGATTGGCACAGCTTAAAAAGTAGGAGCCCCAGAGGAAATGTTGATGGGCTGGGGTCTTAGGGCTAAAATCCTTACAATGCACCAGCTAGAATTATACCCTCTGTGTGAGGTAACAGCAATTAGGCTGGCACCCCAGCCCTGGCCCCAGCAGCCTGCCTGACAGACACATCAGATTAATACATCACCAGGTATGAAAGTGCAGTTAGAATTTGACTGAGGTACTTCCAGCCCGAGAAAGGGAACGATTTATCAATGCAAACTTAATAACATCTATTTGAATCTAACTAAAAATCAATATTTCATTACCAAATTGTTAGTGAGAATGAAGAAAAATTGCGGAAGTCGGGCAGTTTGGTGCTAGGGAAGCGTCAGGAGTTCAATGTGAAGACGGAATGATTCATGAGGCCGCACTGGAGTAAGGGTGAAGGAGGACGAGTGGAGAAAACTTGGAGGGCCCCCTCGCCTGTGACCTTGGCCGTGAGGGGGGGAAACACAGGAAAATGAGAGCAACTGTCAGTTCCCTTCAGGGATGGAGCCATCCATAAATCACAGGGAGCCAGTCCAGGGAGAGAGGAGGAGCAGGCCTGGGGGTGGGGTGGGGTGAGAACTGTGCAGTGGGGGAACGATGTAACCCTTTGGACTCTGACATCTGAGTTGTGCTTCCCAGCATGGGGCGTGCAAGCTGGATAGATAAAATCCAAGTGGGGGAACCCTGTGACTAGTTCATACAAAACAGAGGAGGGGAAAAGCTGTCACCCACAGTGGGGCACAGCTAATCCCAAGACCAGCCCACTCTACATTCCTATCAGAAAACTTGAAATGACAGCTTATGTCTTGCCTGGCACCAACATAAATCAGCTAGTTGGAAGATTTGGTCTAGCTGAGACTTTGGTGAAGATTTTCAGTCTGCACATAAAGATCTGAAATGGCTTTGTAGTTCCATCACTGGAGTAGAGTATCAATATGAATAAAATCCTTGAATTTGTTCCAAAATCTGAGATATAAATTATACCTGAGGTTTTGTCTTTGCTTTTGTTGTTGATCCCATTCTACCAGGTGTTTTGGTTTCATTTTCCCGGCCACACTTTGCTAGCAAGATATTTGAAGACTATACATTTGTCCTTTAGCTAGGAATAAAGGAGAATCCCATAAGATCTGATTCTTATATATATCACCCCCTCAAATTTAAATCAGGCTTCTGCTCACTTTATTCACCCGGGAGTGATGCGCAGGGACCCAGCTGGTTCTTGGTTTGAGAGGACAGGGCTCATCTGTGCTCACCAGCATTTTGGGAATCATGGGAAAAGAGGTACATTATTAGACTAAATCTCGAGCCCTAATTTCCACATAATTTCCTTTAACAAATGAGGCTTAGCCTCTTACTCACCAAAGAAGATGTGATGTGTTTTGACAGAATATGGAAATACATTTTTTTTCTTTTTACTCAAAACTTTTTCTGGTACAGAGCTGGTCTGCTTGGGATTTGATGTGGGTAGGGCATAAAAAGTGCTCTGGGCCATCCCCATCCTAAACCCCTGGGACCTTTGTAGCCTTTTATCCCATAGGAACGAAATCCCTGGATCCAGGCATAAGGTGATCATCAATATTCGAGATATACATGCTAAGAACTCTGTGAGCTCCCTGAATTCCCTGTGAGGTAGCTACTATTACTGTCATCTCCATTTCCAGGAATGGGGGCATAGGGAAGTTAGATAGCCTGCTCAGGCAGGAAGTTGCAGAACAGAATTTGAACCACAGATCACCCTCTGAGCACGTTGCCCTCTTGCCCCCACTTACAAGTGTACTATGGAGTTCAGGTTGGATGGTTTGGGTTATGAAACATCCTTGTTGCACCTCTGATAGTAGGCACTGTTGTCCTGAGTCACCATAGTTTGATATATCAACCAGCAGCTATATAGTGCCATTCTCCTAGTTGGTGCCATGTGTCTGTGCTTATAGAACTCATGGTTAGTGGTGGAGCAAGCCCAAAGATTTCAGTTGAAAGTCTTTATGCTTTATACTTTATACCTGTATACCTACTCCAAATACAACTTCTTGAAGACAAAGACATGAGTACAAAAGGAGAGTTGAAGCACTGCATGCCAATCTGCCTCTGGGCATACCTTTACTAAAACTGAGTGGACCACCACCTCTGAGGCATTGGTGAACCCAAGGGTGAACTCGAGTCGAGGGTGATTGCCAAGGACATTCTGCAGAAATCAACATCTGTGACCTTCTTCTGAGGAGTCACAGGCTGAGAGGCTTTTCCATGCAGGGCTGGAGCAGATATCTCAGGAGTTGACAATGCTGGTCATGGTGCCCAGCAGAAGTTGAGAATGTGAGTGGGAGCTCACTCCACTAATCAAGAGGGGTGGCGGCTCTTAGAACATTGTCTCTAAAAGCCTTTTGCCAAAACTGCAGTGTCCTGGTACATTTTTCAAGATGGCGGCAATTGCCTGGCGGGAACAGTGTGGTAGGACCTCAGCAGGGAGCCACTTCCCTTCACCCTCATCAAGCCAGCTCTACCCACTGCCAGGGTATCGTGCCCAAAGGCTTACACCATAGGTGTTGTCCATAGCTGAAAACTGTCTATAGAACCCCCATGTAGTGGAACCATGACATGCTATTTTTAAGAGAGAACACGGTAAGCATCTAAGCAAACAAGTTCACCTCAAATAGTCTCTCAGGCACAATGGGCCAAATTAACAGGCTGGAACATTTAACAGGGTGTGTGGAAGGTTGAAACCACACCATAGTGCAAGCTCAGCGGCTGCAACCCATCAACTCCTGGCTGAACATGCTGAGGGAAAGGCCTCTGCGAAACTTGACCTTGCCCAAGCTTTTCAGCACCTGTTTGTCAATGATACTCTAACTTGCACTCATCACTCAGCAAGGGCCATTTTGCCATAAGTGCCTTCGGTTGGGAATTTTTTTTCCGTCCTTGGATTTTTCTAAGCCTCCACAGAGACCTGCTTTCCAGAATTGTAGGAGGGATTTTAAGTTCCAGTAAAAATCCTGGCTCAGGATTCACAAGATAAGTTTTCAGAAATGCTTGGGAACTATTGGCTGTATTGGGTGTCACTGAAGAAAAGAATACATGAACTTGGACCTCCCTGTGTAGTGTCCATGGGCTGCTTTTTCCATGAGGAAGAAGGGAGATTTCTCGTGGCAGGAAATCTGATTAAATTAGTTAATAAATGCAAAGTGCTTAGCTCAGTTCTGGGCACAGAGTAAGTGATTTGTATGTAATAGCAATAGGGATTGCTATTATTATTCCTCTCGCTACTGCCATGACTCCTACTAGTATTTCTTCCCCAATGATTGCTTCAACTTAAATCCAGGCTTGCTTCAATTCTCCTCATGTAACTTCACTGAGGCCATGTACAACCACTTCCTGATAAGATTTGTAACCCTTCACTCAAGATGACTCTCTTGGAATTTAAGAATGAGTGTGATACCAAGAGGAAGGACTCTGCAGATGAACAAAGAATGAGGCCTATGACCATATACTGCAATGGAGGGATTCCATGATATATAGTTTTGTGAAACAAAGCACAACAGAGAAAAATGTGTATCTGTATGCTATTGTTTACTGTTTAATTAAGAAAAAGAGGATACCAATATATTGTATATAAATAAGTGAAATTATAAGCCATAAACATGGTTATAAGAGGAAGGAGGAAAAAAGTAGGAGAGAGAGAGAGAAGCTAGGCTTGTCTAAATATACCTTGTTTTAAAAATCTGATTTCAGAACCAGGTAAATATTTTACATAATTATTAAACACAATTAATTCAAAATAAGGAAAGCATTTCCTAAAAATCAAGTGCAAAGTGAAGCAGATGAAACTAAATGTATATCAATATGCTACGTAGCCTACAGAGATTATTTGTTTTAGGTGATTTTAAAATAGATTCCATTGTGGGTTATGTCCTATGGATAAGAAAGAACTGCAAAATATTGTTTTCAACATCATATTATTAATAATAATATTGTTATTCTGAAACTCTCTCTCACATGTATGTATTAGGATAAAGTAAAGAAGCAATTATGTTAATGTCATTAGGAACCAAGATTATTAGCATAAGAGAAAAAAGAAATATAAAACCAAAATTAAAATCTAAATTTGAATTGAAAATGTCATTTTGAATTTGTGATGTATTTTCTCTTGGGAAGGGGAATTATTCCCTCTCCTCTCACTGATCAGTCTGAAAACATTGACCAGCCCAGTAGGGCCTAGAAGACTGATCACTGGGTTGGGGTCTCTAAATACCATTTCCCACCAAAAGGAACCTGATGAAATGGCTGATTCCAGATTGAGGGCAAAAAATGTACAAGATTAGCATAGAACGCTTGGTCATATAAGCAAACAAGAAAGATGACTCGGTCATGTCAAAAGAAAACAGAATCCTATCTGAGGCTTCTGCTGGCCAGAGATGTGGCAAAGTCCTCTGGCTAGAGTGTGTCAATGTGGATAATAACTGCGATGGATTGAAAACCCTAGGCAGGTCAAAATCCATTATTTCATAGCAATACTTAAAAATCTTATTGTTGCTTTTGGAGGGCAGAGAATCCATTTCTTACTCTGAAAGGTGACAAACCAAGGGAAAGAATCCAGACTTTCTTATAACTCACCTTTCCTACAAGAACTGTACTTGGGGTAATCAAATAATTGATAAGAGGAAATTACCCTTTTTAGAAGTATTGCAGCTAATGAAGGAAGAAAGGATGGTAGGATTTCCAACCCCTGGAGAAAATGAGTTCAGGAAATTATTATTAATGCCCATTAACACCACAAGAAAAGAGACAACCTGACATTAGATGCTTCCTGATGGAAGTATGCAAGGCCTCTTACTATTGCTAGAAAACCAAACCTGAATCCTGTGCAGCTTCTAGATCTAAGTACCAGGTTATGGGAAATACTGGGAATAGATGGAGAGACATACTAAAGGACACAATGGTGATGCAACCAGCAAAATCCAGAATGAAGGAAAGTCTCTAGGACAGATGACCTGGTTCTCCAACAAATAAAAAATTAGGGAGAGGAAATATAGGCATTAAAAGTTGAATAAACTGACTTTTAATGAACAGACAAACCAAAGACATAAATAGAATACTCCAAATTGGCTATTAATTGTTTAAAACTGAATGGATATTTGATGATGTTGAGAAATTGTTCTCATTTTTTATGGCAGCTGACGGGCTTACAAAGTCCGTGCCCACACCAGTCTGTTTGAACTTCAGAACCCACCTTCCCTAGCTTTTTCTTAGATGTGAAGAGCAGAGCAGCTGAAGGCCTTCACTTGTCAGAGGGCTAGTAAACATGGCCCAAAGGCCAAAGGCTGTGGGAAACCATACCCCAAATCATACCCAAAAAATCAAAAAGGGGGACAAAAAGGAAATTATTCTTATTGTTTAGGCCTGAGAATGTTGTCTTTTAGAGATACAAAGTGAATTATTTATTGATGAAAACATATGATAACTGGCATTTGTGCGTGTCACAATAGTGCCCCTTGGTGATGGAGAGGTGGTGAGGGAAGTGGAGGAAGGCAATAGATGAAATAAGTGTGGCCACAATGATAATTGTTGGATCAGATCAATAAGTAAATGGGAGCTTATTATATTATTCTCTTTATTGTGTGTTGACATTTTCCATAATAAAACTTTTTTAAAATTTCAAGTCTTATATAAACCTATTTCTCAACATCTATTGAGTACATATAGTTTGTCTGGCACTATGCAAAGGTAGGAGATTTAAAAAGTTTGCTCTGACACAGTGCAGTCCTCTAAGAACTTGCTGCAGTTGGAGAGACCAATCAGGGGCAGAGGGAAGATGGGGCCTTCTGGGAGTGTGGGGCAGGGGAGGCAATTCTGCTTTGCTGGAAAAAGGGCTCCCAGAGCTAGCTGACACTAGCAGAGACAACTTCTCTACAGTCATTTGTCTTGCCTCCTGAGGACTCAGCAGAGTCACAGAAGGAAAAAATCTTCCTTCTGAGATGAGCATACCAGTGGTTTAACAGCCTGCCTCTCCAACGCACTCCTGGCGGGGGTGAATCAGTTCACATCCAGTGAGCCTCAGCTTCCTAGTAGATCCTGAACTCTTCATTTCACAGAGGGCCACTAAATCATGAAGAGTAAGGAGGCCTAGTATAACGCTTCAGTTTGAGCAAAGACCATGTGCTCGCTGGAGCACATGACAAAGTTGAGAAGTCTTACTCAGCATCAGGAGGCAAACTGCAAGAGGATGCGGTAGAGAGAGTAAAGCCTTTTGATGCAGTTTAATCCCTTCATGAGTGTGAAAGAAAATTCTAGTTATGGGAACGATGCCTTGAAATGGAAGCGTCCAGAATCAATGTCTTTGGTACCTGTGGAAGGCTATCGTGTATCCCAGGGGACATTGTAACCAGCTGAGGTCTTTTGGATTCTTTGCCCTAATATGCACCTGTAGCTGCAAAGGTCTGCTGTTAAAGGCTTCCTCCCCTCTGCAGCCAGTCTCATTCTCTTCAAAGGGTCAGGGAAGTGGACACCTTTGAAGAAGGGGATGGGAGGGCTGAAGGTAGGTGGTGTGTTCTCTTTCAGAGAAACCCACAACTCATCTGAATTAAGAGGACAGATCCACACAGGATGAAATGACAGGCAGCTCGGAAGACACAAGTGCCATTGCAGCTCTAGGCTCCTCACTGTGAGGAAGACATGAGATTCTGAGCAGGTTTTTGGAAATGAGATTTGGTGATGTCATGGGCAACAACGTGCCTGGTACTACCCCATGCAATATTTGCTGTGTTCTGACCCACTGGCTTTGCCAAGAAAATCATTTGTGGCTCAGGAAGTATGAGGTGGCCATTTTTCTCATTTCCTCTTACAATGAGTTGTGGCTAAAGAGTTCATCAGTGATCAATAAAGAGCTATGTGCTAATGTTTGCTCCTTGGTTCTCAAGGACATTGTTTTGCTTTAAACCTCATCTGCTATGAGAGGGGTCCCAGCTGAGAAGGGGAAAATAAATGCCCTCAAAGCAGAAGAGCATCTGCAGAACTCACTGTTCCTTTGCTCCGTGAGGATGGACAATGGTTCTGTCCCTACACGCTTCCGTTGACTAGAGCTTATGAAAGGGCCCTGGTGGACTCTCCATCTTTGATGCTCACCCCATGCCCACCAAAGCCTTGGTGTATAGATGATACAAGAGACCCAGTTCTGCCTCTGGACACAGTCCCATATGGAGGATGAAAGATGCTGAAATGGCCTCTGACCACCACAACTCATATTGTGGAGCAGGTCAGAGAAGTGGACACCTTTGAAGAAGGGATTGAAAGGGCTGATGTTAGGTGGTATGTTCTCTTCCAGGCACCAGGCAGAACTGTGGAGGGAGAATGGGTTCAGCGAGGGCTGCTCTGGCTTCTTCAACCACACAGGCTGCTGGAACCATATTCAGCATGAATGTGATGCCACCCGGCAGAACTCCTGAGACCCCAGGACCCACCTACTGTTTTCAAATTCCCCTTCCCATCCTCCCCTCTTTCACAGCAAAGCTGGTGTCGACTGTGATAGTGCCAGGCTGGGAATTTCTTTTCCCTGCTAGAGGTTTAATAATGAAAATCACTGAGAAAGCCTCAGGACCTGGGTGGCCTGGGAGAGTCTGGTCTCTGTAGCCTTTGTCTTCTTGCCCATCATTTTTTTGGAGTGGTTAAGTCAAGAAAGGAACTTACTGGACAACATGAAATTGGTGACTTTTCTTGACCATGAATGAAGAAGCTTTGATTGAAACCCCATTTGATATCCATGTAAAGAAAGGTCTTTCCATAGACAAAAAGGAAATTTCTTAGGATTTTATGTGAGACATTGGCCACTTCCACATGCAAGGCACAAGTCCTCTGGCTTTTTTCTTGCTATCATATTCATTGTCAAAGATGCCTTAGGTCATCATTAGCTATTTTGCCATCCTCTAAGGACACACAACTCTTTCCATGAATAGGAAAAAAAAAAAAAAAGCAACGCTGGAGTGGACACTGTCTGTGTAACTGCTGTTTCGAAAATATTGGGTTATTTGGAACACAGAAAAATATGTGTGAGTGTGTGTAAGGAAGGGGCATATTTCATGCTCAAGGAAGACCCTGAGATGTGAGGTTTTATGTGGGATTTTGACACTTTCGTGTCTTGCCTTAAAGGCTCTGCAGTTTGATCATCTGTGTGTATGTGATACAGAATGCACCTAAAAACCCTTTGGCTAAAAGCTTCAGAGTATAGCTGTCTTAATTTGGTTTTCAAATACAGAGAGAGAGGAGATGCTGTGATATCAAATTCCAGAATTATTTGCAAATTTTAGAATATGCTTGAATTTTGCCTTCTTAAGTACATTCAGTTAGGAAACAATATGAAAGATCCACTTAATCATGATGAGCTTAAAGGATTTTTAAAAGCTGAGTTGCAGCCGCATTTACATTCCCCGATAATTTCTTAATTTTCTTTCAAATCACCTTTCATCTTCATAAAATTAACTGTAAAAATCCTTCTGAATTCCATAACGTGTCAAGAAAAATGGGAAAAAATTAAGGAGGCCTCTACCTTTTAATCATTCTGTTCATAAAGTGCTGTAACTGCACGCCAGGAAAAAAATGGAGGCTCTGGTGTCTGAGGTATTTTGTGCCATAAACTCCCATAATAGAAACAGATGGTGAAACTGCCTTGGAAGTGAAGAAACTAGTGTACACGCAGCTCACCCTAACATATGAAGAGATTCAGAGCTGACACATGAAGGAATGCATTTGGCCAGGTGCCAAGAGTACACTCTCATTCCGGCGGGTGCTCAAGCTTGAGCTGGGAGACCCACAATTTCAGGATCTGGAACACAAGGAGCTCCAGGATTTAGAACTCTGTGGAAGGCTCTGGAGCTCTGTCTGTCCTGCCTAAGGAGTACAACATTCTCAGGGTTTCAGGCGACCGTCAACTCCGGCGGAGAGCCTGCTCTGGCTTTTAAGAAATCGCCCACAAAAACAATAGTGGAGAATTGCCAGCTCTGCTGGAGCTTCCTTGAACTAAGTTAGCATTGCTTTTTTACCTAGAGCTGCCACCAGTGGCGGATGAAAGAAGGGAAAATCTTCCATACAAAGAGGTCTCAGTGAAAATGACGTTAGATGGGAGTTGGGGGCACGCGGTGTCAGCCTGAGCTGACCCTGCTGGGCTGCATGGCTCAATGCAGACCAAAGGGCCTCTTGGGGTATAATAATTTCCAAAGTAAAGTTAACCCAATATCCAAGATTTCATCCCAATGACATGGATACACACATTTTGCTGACTTGCTGCATTAGTTAATTTAGTGGGCTAAATTCTGTGATAAACAGACCCCACGACGTAAAGACACAAACACAAGGGAAGTTTGTTTTCCACTTTCTCAGCAGTCCAGGGTGCCCAGATGGGTGGGAGGTTCTCCCTGGATCCAGGTTCCCTCTAGCCTGCAGATCTACCTTCCTCTGGGGCATCGTCACTACCTGCATCCTGGCAGTGGGAGGGGAAGAGCATTGGAAGAGGCCTGCTGCTGTCCTCAAAGCTGTCCCAGAAGATGCCCGTTTCCCCTCCACTCATAATCCATTGGCCAGAAGAACTTGGTCACCAGGTGACTAGGAGAGTGGGGAGAGCCCTTCTAGTGGTGGCTGCAGCGTGGCACACTGATGCAAGGCCACACCTGCCCTGGCCTACTTGCCCCTGCTGCTCTCAATTCTTTCCCGAGAAATGCAGGATCTTCTGCATCTTCCATTGCTTCTGTGCATTAGGGTCCTCAAAGGACTCTCTGGGTCCCCTCCCTGCCATCCAGACAGTATGCCCAGAGGCTCCAAATGCAATTCCTACAGCCAGAGTTATCTGAATTCTGAACAAAAATGGAAAGAATATCTGCCCCTCCAGAGGGCTCAGATCTGGTGGCAGCTCAGAGACCAGGCACAATTTCCCTTGGTAAACTCTGATTCCTGGCACTCAGGTCCAGAACTTTCTCTTCCTAGCGTCTATGCCTCCATGGAAATCAGTCAGGCAATGAGAGACCCCTGATGGGAGATGGGGATGGGGTGGGGTGGGAGATTCAAGCCCTACAAGCCCATCTCAGTTTAGGCTCAGCCTGAACTACCGACCTCCCAAAACGAATTCTCCTTCCCAGGACTGGCAGCCCCTCTTTGTTCCCCACATACAAGCCAGCACAAGGAGCAGTGTAATTTGTCCACCTGAGATCAGAGCCTTGTGATCTGTATGACTTACTTTCTGCCATTAGCATTCCTGTGCCTGGAGAGGAGATGGCTAGGCAGTTCTAGACTCTGTGTAAGGATCTAGGAGAGGAAAAGGCATGCTGACCCCTCTGAGGATATCCTGAGATGCCTCCCGTGGCCGTGACTCTTCTGTGACAAGAGGGTCCAGGGACCCGGAGGGGAGGGGCACTGTTTTAAAGAGCAATGAGCTAGAGAGACATGGGAGCCAGTCCCATGTGTTAGGTTGCCCTAACACATGGTTTGGGAGCAGATCAAGTGTTGGGAGCCTGAAGCTTCAGTAGTCTGGGGAGCCCTCCAAGAAAAAGAATCCAAAATTATGAATACAAATTTGCTAGGGTTCCTCCCTGGCCTGTACTGGGGGATAAGCTGGGCTAGAGGGGGTCTCCAGGCTTGGGCTTCCTTAGAATTATTTTCTACTTGGGGGCTGGAGGTCGGAGAAGCCCTGGCCATGTGTCAGTGTGGTCTATACTCGCCAAGTAGCTTGGCTGGTGATGGGAGGTAGTGAGGAGGGTCTGGGGCCAAAGATCTTTGCAAAGATAGTTGTTGAGAATAAAGGAGGAAAGAGGTCCCTCCTGTTCAGTGATGGCATAAAAGGCTAATTGCTTAGGTGCTCTGCCTCTTCAAAGCTAACTCAGCACTCCTGCATAATTGTAGGAAAGTGAAGGATACCTTGTGCCCCTTCTACTTCTCCTACCCACCTTCTCTGAAGGCCCACCTTTCCCTGGTCATCCCTTCACCCACCATCCCAGGGCACCCAAGCCACAAGCACCCTTTCAATGAGATTTCCAGATGGGCTTGTGGCTTCCATCAGACCATGGATTCTCAAGGGTAAGCACAGCAGCATCTTCCCAGCAGGGTCCTCCCAGCCTCTATACCTGGAATGGTGCTGGGAACAGACTGTGTGCAGTAAATGTTGGGAGGCTGGCTGCCTGGATGCATAGAAGGATGAATGATTGGAAAGGCTGATCTGATTCTTATTTGGTGGAAAGATCAGGTACTGCCTTCCTGCTACTCCTAAGTTTGGCTTTTCCTCTTGGGGAGGCTTTTCACCCTGATAGGTAACAAACACCCTGTGAGTGGGGTGTGTGGCTGATTCATTGTTGCTAAGCCCTTGGTGCCTGGTAGAGAACTGACATGTGGAAGGAGCTCTGTGAAGCAGGGCTGATGGCAAGTACTGTTGACACTGAGCTGGCATTGATGGGGTGGCAGACCCTCAGGTTTAGCAGAGGTGACCCCAGTTGGCTTTAGAAGACAGTGTTCTTGGGTGACTGAATGTGCACCAGACACCTCTGGGGGTACCGGGTAGGAGTGGGTGTGGGAGCCCCCCAAAACCACCTGCTTCTGATCGTCTCGTCCTCCCATCCAGATCGAGCTTCTCAGAGAGGCTTATTCAGGCCCCACAGGGCTTGGCCAGGCTCTCGGGCAGCTGAGCCCTTTCTCCCAGTTAGAAGTGTGAAGGGTAAGGGGCCAAATAGGCTCAGAATGTTGGGGCTCCAGGACCTCAGCAAGATGTTTCCTCAACTCATTCTCTAGGCCCAAAAACAGATGGGATCCCCGAGGGCTCTACTCTGTGTCTGGGGGAAGGAATTACCCAGGACTGGTTGAATTCCAGTGAGAATGTTGCCGGCGTTGATTTGCAGTTTGACAGTCAAAAATAATCCAAGCATTGCTTTGCATGTGATTTATACCAGTGTCTTAATTGGCATCTTGATTATATGATTGCGTGAAGTGCTGTTTTCAAGAAGGTGCATCTCTAAATAGAAAAAAGAAGAAATATGCAGCTGTGACATGTACGTGGAGCTCCCCGCAATCTACGCTGTCCCCCTGCTTTTTTGCACCAACATCACATTTTCCGGTTTCTGCCCCTGTGCAGGACCTTTAGTGGGAAATATTCCCCCACATGACATAAATCTTCCCTGCAGACGTGGTGCTTGGTCTGCGTTTCTCTCTGGGTCTTCTGCATTTTTCTCGGCTGCACAGACTCAGAGATGAGGCTTCTGCTAGCCTGATTACAGCTAATTATTTCAGAAATACATTTTAAAGGCAAGTTATCTTAAGTTTATGGCTAATCCAGTGGAGAAGATCTAAGGAAAACCTGAAAATCATAAAACGTTCCAGAACATTATATTTTATGCAGTCCAGAATGTGACACATGGGGTCTTTAATAATTCACTGCTTGTTAACATTAAACAACTGTTAACATGCTCAAATAATTAGTTATGCTTGCTTGACATGTTTGCATCTTTAATAATTGATGCATTTATCTTAATTACTAACAGTATTATGGTCGTAATATGCATCTTTTTTCTATCTTAAAATTTTAACAAAAACTGACTTTTTGCCAAAAATGATTATGCTCTAAGTTCTAATTACTCATTGTAATTAAATTGCAAGCTGCAGTATTTTACTAAAATATCTTTCACAAAAATATTTAATGGAAAAGAGGTGATTTGTTGTGTATGCAGCCAAGTTAGTAAATATTTCATAAGTTTGATATTACCCTTTCAGAGTAGATATAAAATAACAGAGCTTTCAAGATACAAGTCCATTTAAAAATCCTCAAGAGCTGAGGAATTTTCCACCACATCTACCCAAAACATCAACCCCTTCTACCTCAGAAGCCAGATACCAGGGTTTGTGTGAGAGAAAGTTGGCTTTAAATGGCCAGGCAAACCTGAACCTCAGCCTCTGTTATAGGACATGGTGTTGATTGGAAATCAATGGGTGAACCATATCCACAGTTTCCTCCAGCTCTTTCCTAGCCCTGCTTTACTGTGAGAGTGAGCCCTGAAGATGGCATTGGGGTAACATTTTTATTAAAGTGTCCTGTGTGGGGAGGGAGAAACATGTCCCTGTGACCAGGCTTTGGCCAGGCTGCCAGGCACATGACTGGAAGTTTACTAATTGACTCAGAAATACCCACTGCTGTGAGAACCGCGCTCCTCCAAAAAGGCGGGGACTATGAGGAGAGACAACTGCCTCCTTTACCAATGAAGAGACTGAGGGTCGCAGACTTTTGACCCAAGCTCACGCAGAGGGCAGGGAGAACTTGGCTCCTGGCATGGGAAGTTCGGAGCTCTGTCTAGTACACATGTGGCCCTTGCTCTGGCCTGTGGAAGTGCCCCTTAGGTTGATGAGGCTCCTGCTCACATACAGTCATTGTTACCGCAATTGCCCCGGCTCCAAGAAAGGCTGGCTTATGGGGTCAGATGACCTCATCCCTTGACCTTCATGGGCCCTTACTGGGATCTCATTCCTTTGGATGTTATTTCCCCTGCCCTGGGAATCACCTAGGCTGGAAGCATCAAGAAGTATGAGTAGCTGGGATTTGGGACATGCCCCCAACATGTTTTCCTAGTTGATTAGTTACTGCTGTAAGTCATTAGAGGTTCTCAAGATGCAAATCAAGGAAATATGGGGCTCTTTGGAAATGACAAGCAGACCAAGAGGAATTCAGAGCCCGGAAGAAAGAGGCCTGGCCAGTTGAGGACCCATAACTCATTCCACACTCCACTCAATCCTGAACACATGATATTTAATTTGTAAATGAAACCATCTCACTTCTTGGAGACCAAAGAGAGAGACTGGGCCCCAGGATATCTCTAATGGCTGAACTAGCATGGGGAAGCATCTCTTTCTCATCATCTAATTAAAAACACCCCATATCAGTTATGATGCATTTGGTTGCAAGTAGCAGAAACCCTTGACTCACACTGGCTTTAAATAAATGTGGAAAGCCACTAGTTCATATAAGTGGGTATCCAGAGCTGTGGGATCAGGAGCTGGGTGCTCCATTCCTGGCAAAATAATCTCTTCAAGGACTCTGGTTCTTTCTATGTTGCAACGCCATCGCTCTCAGGATCAGCTTTAGCACAAGCCTGGGTCTCTTTGGATGAAGAGATGCTTGCAGCTGCTCAGCTGTCACATTCAGACACAGCAGCATGTAGAGGATGGAACCACTGCTCTCTGTGCTTTCCTCTGTAGGAAGGAGAACACCCTGCCCAGTAGCCCCAGCAGATTTCCAATAGGTCTCATTGGCCAGTATGGGGTCAGATGCTTTCTCCTGAACCAAGCACTGGCAAGAAGGAAGAAAGGACCATGAGTGGCTTAGACTTGTCACCTGGAGGTGGAACTCCATTGGGAAGTCAACGTTATATCCAATATGTTCTCCCTTCCCCAACCACCTAGATCTGTAGTTATTTAGAAGTCATTTGCTGAGTACACACTCCATGTTGGTATAGTGTTAGGCATTCCAGGGGAAGTAAAGTGTATAGACATGGACTCTGCCCTGGGAAGGTTTCAGATAATAGGAAAATGAGACATGTCCATGTGGGGGGGGGGGGAGGAAAGCACAACTGAAGGGATCCCAACTTCAATTGTTTACAAGAATAACAACAAATGCTGGGCCCAGCACATTTCACCAGGAATTTTCTAAACCTCTTCTATGTGCCCAGATACATTTTGGGCGTTATTGAGGAGACAAAAGAATATAAAAATGCATCTTCCGGGGGACGAATGTGGCTCAAAGAGTTGGGTGTCCGTCTCCCATATGGAGGGACCTGGGTTCGATCCCTGGGACCTCCGGGTAAAACAAAAACAAAAACAAAAAAAACACACATCTTCCTGTTAAGTACCTTAATTAAGGAGACATGATGTGCATAGAAAAGGATTGTCTTTGTTCTTCCCTTTCTCAGGTACTGATGGCCCTTGGCTAGTTTAAAGGAGTATTTATGGAGAGTAATTTCGAGTGTGAGGCCTTTGCATAGAGAGGCCATTAAGAGGTGTTTGTCAGTTGAGAAAGCTTTTCACTCTAAGTAACTGAGAACCGGATTAACTGTGCCTTAAACTTCAAGAACATTATTGTTAAAAAGTCTCAAGGTTGGCTATCAGCTCAGCAATGTACACACGATTTCACAATTTTTATGTCTTTTCGGCCTCTCATTTTTTCCTTGTTGGGTTTTCATCTGCTTGCTTTTGTTCTCATGGTGGCAAGATGGTCATTGTGACTCCAGACATCAAATCTGTGTTCAAGGCAGGAAGGAGGAAGGTGCCTTGCCAATACTCTCTCCTTTTGTGCCTGTCAATTTTATCAGGAAGCATAATATCTTTCCCAGCAGTCCATCAGTAAAGCTCCCATATATTTTACTAATCAGAACTGGGTCTCCTGGGCACCCCTGTTTGCAAGAGTGGCTGGGACACTATAGTAAGAGATAGAAAGGGAGAGATAGTTGCATAAGGCTATGAATTTGCCATCCAGCAATGCTGACCAGCCACAAAAGATATGGCTCCACCATGCATCTTTCTCTTCTATGGCAGGAATACAAGAGGTGTCATAAATAAGAGCAGAGAGACAAAGAAAGGAAGCCAACAGTGTCATTCCAGGTATGATGGGGTATTACTTTTACTATGAGACAGGTGCTGTGCAGATTATGGGGCAGTTAGGCAAGTACTTTATTTTCCTTCTTAGAGTTGAGACTTTCTTGAGAAGGGAGGTTTGTTTTGGTTAAGTTGTGTGTGTATGTGTGTGTGCGCGCACGTGTGATTCAACTCATTAGAAGAATAAAAGCAAAACAAAATAAAACAAACACCCTCAAGTCCAGTGCTGGGAAGCCTTTTGCATGCATGTATTTGGTATATTTGATGCTATGCCTCTTTCACATCCCCATCCTTCTACTGCTGCAAGTGCCTGGAGGTGCATCTGATACTGCAAAACAGCTGGGGGAGGAATGTGTGACGAGGTGGAGGTGGAGGGCACACGTCTAAAGCTTTATCTTCCACAGTATATGGTAGAGAATGCTGACCCTTGACAGGGAGAGAGGCTGATGCCCAGATCACACAAGGGGCAAAGACCCAACAGTAGAAGGTCTGAGAGAACATTCACTGGCTCTTTCTCATTGCCAAGATTAAGTCTAAATTCCTTAACTTAACCCTCAAAGCCCTCCATGATCTGGCTTCTCCATTTCCGGCTTTTCCATCCATCACTGCCCTTCCCCAGCCCACTGCTGTCAGCAAACTAAGATGGTTCCCATCTCCACGCCACCATCATGATTGCCCACGTGGACCACACCTCCCGGCTTTGCTCATGGGCTTCCCTGTGTCCAGAGAGCCATCCTGCCCTCCCTCGTCTGTGTAAAGCTGCTCATCTCTCCAGAACCCCCTGGATCTTCCCCTCCCACTGGGCCTTGGGGCCTGGCACTCTTGGAATTATGCACTCAACAAGAGTTACCGCTGCCTGGAGCTGGGCCTTCCTATCCAGATGAATTTTCCCCAGCAGGGTGGCAGGATGGGTAGATTTGTCTCCTATATACCACGTCTGTGAGAATCTTATATATTGCCCAGCCGTATGGGACAGAGATCCTTTTATCATGATGAGCAGAAGGGCACAGTGAGGGGTGGGTGTGTGAATGCTGGCACAGACTGCTAAGGACAGGGTGACTGCTGGCCCTGCCACATAATTGCTGTGTGACTTTGGGCAATTAATTTAACCTCTCTGTGCCTATATTTTCTCACCTGTGCAATGGGGATAACCATTGTTCTTATGAGGGTTACTATAAAGATTAAATGAATTAATATTTGTAAAGCACTTAAAACAGGGTTTGAAAAACAGCCTGGGATAAGTAAATGTCACTATATATATTATTATATTATATATTATATTAATGTGTTTACCATACACAATAAACATATCTAGTGTATTTAAGTATTATTGTAGATTCAGCTCTGTCAGCTAACTTTGGTTGCATCTTCTTTCTCTTTCTAGTGAATCACGTAAGTTTCCACATTAGTGGGAAGCCTAACTCCCTCTTGATCCCCCACCCCGTGAAATAAACCAAGAGTCACAGGGACCACTCCTGCTTTCACATGTCAGGAATGGCTTGGAAAGTCCAATGGATTCCTAGCATCATCATCTCACGGTTTTGCTTCTGATGAGGGTGCCTGCACAAGGTGGCTGAGGCTTGCCTCCATTGCAGGGAACGAGGGAGGGAGGGAAAAGGAGAGGAAGAGGGGGAAGGAGGAAGGAACGGGGTAACTGCAGGCCCCGCCGCCCATTCCTGGGCATTCCCCTTTGGGGACCTTGGTGTCCTTTCTTGCCCCACCCCCTTCAAAGAACCCCTGGCTGGCTTCCCTAATATAAATTCTCAGGATGAAGCCAGGGGATCTGTTTCCCCATCTGTAAAAGAAGTAGATTGCACTTGGGCAGTGGTTTACAAAAATTACTTGAATCAGTGAAATCTTTAAAAAAAGATTACACCTGTAATTTCATAAACAATAAGGATTAAAGCTGAGCTTCTCTGGTGGAAGCAGGGCAGGTGTGGGCAGGAGGAGCGGAAGGACAACCCCTGCCTCCCCGGCCTCTCTCACACTGCCCACTTGGAAAATTTCTTGGGGAGTTTCTCTAGCAGCATGTCTTAGGCCAGGATTTGAGTGCTGAGGATCTAGTAAGGAAATTCTTCCAGGGGAACCAGTGAAGGAGAAGGGAAGAGAAGGAAGCCAGGCAAGGGTGAAATATCAGGCAAAGTGCCACAGAGGATAGCTTCGGCCTCATCCCATGGGGGACTCTGGGGTGTTATTTAGGACTCAGCCTCTTCCAGTCCTTGGCAGAGGTGCTAGAACTTTCCTACTCCCATGCTTGTTGTTTGGGGGTTAAGGATGACCCTCTCCCAACCCTGTAGAGGAACACAAGAAAATCTCCAGATGCTTCAAAAGCAAAGGGGACAAAGCAGGACTCAAACCTCCCAAGGACAATGCTACCAACATGAGCTTTTGGTGCTGGCTACCGAAAGGAAAGTCATGCCTAGGAAATGAAAAAAAAAAAGGAATCCAAGGGCATCTGGGCAGAACAATGACATTGTGGCTTTGTGGGAAATGAGACTGAGCCTGGGGAGAGGAGGGCCCAGGGCAGAGAAGAGTCCTGGGGCCAGAGGGGCAGAGTACTGCCTCTCCTGGGAAGCCCCCCAGCCTCCTTTCCATCTCAACCCCAAAGCAATGAGGACGCCAGCCAGCAAGGAGGGTGGAGGGGAAAGTGAGGCCAGAGTCTGCCCCTGCAGAGCACTTTTCCACGGATGTGTTTTTCTTTCAGACTTTATGGTTAATTTATTTATCTGACCACTCGGGAAGGGAAGAAAAGTACCATTTTATGAGTCCAAGACAAAATAAAAAACAATAGCACATTTAGGTACCTTAATTTTTCTGTTCCCGGAGATTTATTTCATTTTATTATATTTGACAGCAGTCAACAAACAACAAATAGGTGGCCGAGTGCAGCTCTCTCAGCACATAATGGTTTGTATTCTCTGTGCACAGGGCAGAGATTTTTTTACTGCATATGGCATTTGGAACTTGCCGCATTGATTCTAACAAAGTAACATACATAACTTTGTTCTCCTGGAACAGACCTGCAAAACACGGCCAGCCGATGGATGCAGGGTGCAGCTACGTGTGATGGTGTGACTCCCTTTGGTAGGAGGTAATAGTGAGTTTGGTTTGTGGGAGGGGCTCAGCGGGAGTTTGGGTGCTTGGCAGGTGAGCTTGTGTATGTGAGGGTGTAAGAATGTGAGTGTGTGTGTGAGTGTATGAGTGTGTGGTATGATCATGGGATTCTGTATTTATGGATGTGGCAACGAAGGACATGCTTGAACGCAGTAATGCAATTAACCTGACCTGTAGGAACGTGAGAACATGTAGCCAAAGTCCTTGTGTTTTTGGATGCAAGCACCCTGAATCTGTTCAAGCCCACATGGATGCTGGATGAGGGTTTTAGCCTCAAGGAGTGGCCTTCAGGCCATCATTTTTGGCAACTTTTATGCCCCAGGTTCTTCTGCCTGGAAGTCTCATGGAGCTCACATCTACATTCATATTTTAATGCCTCTTGTTGCAAGCCCACATCAGTTCAGGCTGGAATTCCAGTTCCTGAATCCAACTCTCCTTTGGTTATCTCCGGAAGTGCCCAGGTGCACTGTCTCTCATGGATTTCTGATCCCACCAGTCCATATGCTCTAGGCCCTGGTTCCGTATGGATGAGTCGACTCTGCCCCCTGGAGAACCAGGGGCCTTTCTCAGATCACTACTGCTGACACTGCTGGCCACCAGGCTGGAGAGGGACATGGCCCTTTCATTAATTACCTCCCATGCCCCTGAGACCATGGTGGAACTTCTGGCTAGACTTGACAGAAGACTTAAGAGAGCATCAGAGAATGAAGATCTGGAATGGCAATGAGGTGGCTTTCCCAGAGCCCACAGGCACAGATTCTGTCTTACGAAGGGTCCCCATGGCCTGGTGCAGTCTGCCTACTCCCTTCCAGAGTGCCCCCAAGTACCAGGAATAGGCTCACTGCCCCAACGGCAGGATCCACACTCAGATCTACATCTCTTTGGTGTCCATACCCATATTCAAAGAGGCCGGAGAGGGAGAACATCCCCAGGGGAATGCCTGTCTTGTTAGTTTCTGTTTCTTGTTTTCCTCCTCTGCTTTGAAGGTTGATGGTGGGTGAGTCCATTTCTTTCAGGGGAAAATGTTCCACCTCCACCATACTGAATTATGACCACTAGAGGTCAATTGCGTTAGAGCAGCAGAGTCCAGCTTGGGAGGCTGCACTATTCAGTCACAGCACATGGTAGGTGGGGTTTCACCCAACCAAGTTTCTTTAGTCATCTCCTCTCTGTTGTAAGGGGATATTCAACTATGGCTGACCAGCTACTGTTTGCCCCTAACACTCAGCCATTTTAAGCATTCTTCCACCCAAATCCAAAAACATGAAAGCCACATTCTCCCCCAAGAGAGTGTTGAGATGCAGTGCTGGAGGAACCAGGAAGAACCCTTACCCCGGCTGACTTTCCCCAACCAAAGCTGAGCTCCTGCGTTCAGAACAGTAGTGAATTCTGCTCTTTTTAAGAACATCCACATTCATGTCCTGCAGGGCAGATTCACCTGAAAAAGGAAAGTCTTCCTTAAAGGCACTTCCAATTTCTACTTCCTTTGGGAGAGAAACTTCTGGAAACATTGGAAAAACAGTGATTCCAATGGTTCAATGGTTCGTTTCTCCCTTGGAGTTAAAACAAATCTCATATGTTTCATCCGAGGAACCACAGGACGTTTGGACTGCCTTAACCTGGAATTCAGTGCTAGAAAGGTATTCAGCAGTCATGGTATGCAGGAAGGTCTCAGCCCGTGGACAGCTCACAGTATGGGGGAGAGTTAGATCCTTGGCCAACAGCCCCTGACAAGTGCTAGAACTGAGATCCCAGGGAGTGACAAGGGTTGGGGACGGTGGGGATGGGCTCCAGCTAGGGAGGGAGCTCCCGGAGTCCTCTGACTGTCGTTATTCTTCTTTGTTGCTCTCTACTTCAGGGGAAGGACAAAGAATCATAGATTGAGGTTTCAGAGCCTGGACTGGCCAAGCTTCAAGGCAAGGCTATCAGTCACCTGGATTCCCTCAGAGAAGCCAAACAGTGGGTGGTGCCTTTATTTCCAGGTCTTTGTGTTCCATATAGCATGGGCAACACAATGCAGATAAGTGGGTAGTTGGGAAACCAGCACTCTCTGCTGGGTTTCTTTGGTCATTCACTGGGCCAGGGCCAGGGCCAGACTCAGGAGTCCCAACAGGCTTAGGGCAAATGGGGTGCATGCTGAGAGCATTTTGTGAACTAGGGGCCAGGTGAGACAGCCTTTACCACGTCACCACAGGACACCTGGGATTTCCCCACGCCAGGGTCAGTGACTCCCCTAGGTCCCTTGCACTCCACCCTGAAAAGTAGACAAAGGGAAGTTCAACAGGAAAAGAAGAGCCAGATTTCCTATTGTCATGCTAATCCACAACTTTCTTTCTTTAGGATTTCTTTGAATCTTGACCGTAAGAAAATCTGTTACCTGGGTTTCTCCCCCATGTTAAGTTGAGGAATCTGAGTCCCATGTCAGAGGCTTTCAGCAAGAAGAGATTGGCTTTTTCAATGGGGACATGGAAGGCTCTGTCCTGGGGCCTTCCATGGGTCAGGCTTTCTGAACCCTCTGGGTCTGGCCTTGATAGAGCCTGAGTCACTGAAGATGTAGTTTTTATGGTCTTCACTAAATCACAGTCTGCCTTTATGCACGTAAAAAGAAAACGCTTCCTTCTCATGACACCTCCATTTATTCAGAATTAGCAGGTAAAGCCCTAAATTAAGCATTCTGCACTTGGGTTCTGACAGAGCCATTGCTTTTTAAGCTGAGAGAGTTGAGTTAATTTTAAATTATTGAGGCCCAGCACCTGTGTGAAGCAAGCATCCTCAAACAAGTCGGGCATTGGTGGGCTCTACAAATGCAGAAACACAAACCAGATTAAAATCCATTTCTCCTCTGTTGGCCAGATGCATATTTATGACAGACACAAAGAGATGTCTGGTATGGCTGTTAATTTTGCCAGAGTTTTCAGCAGGAACAGGTCAGGTTCTGCCCTCAGGTAACCAGAAAGCTGACTCATGAGGGAAATTTGTCCATAAACCCCAGTAATGGGCCAAGTCCCTATTCCCTGCCAGCCTCAGTGCCAGGCACACAGGCCATGGCCTCATGGAGCCCTCAGTGGCTGAGACATAAAGGCAAATGAGAATTATGTTATAATTATAAGGGACAAAGAGCCAGGGACTATGGTTCCTGATCTGGGTGCCCTCTGCCCGGCCCCTGTCAGCACACACACACCACACACATACACACACACACAGCTGGGGCAGCCACACTCCAGTTGGCCTGCCCTCACTATCCCCAGTGACATTTAAGGGAGCATGTGTGACCACTCTGACTGGGGTTTAAAATTTCTGAGTTTGCACATGATCACATCATTGGCATTAATTGCTGATTTTATTGTCTACAGAGATTTGAGCTGCTTTCCAATCAAATCTCACAAATATGATGCTTATATTCATTGGAGCTCAATGTCAAGCCACTTTAATGTTTTCTCTAGGCCCTACACTCTCTACCAGGGCTCCTCCTGGCCAGAGCTTGGGAGCTGGTGCAGGGGAAGGGCTGGTGCTGTTAGCCTCAGCATTGGGATTGCCATCAGCCCTGCAGTCTGGGGGAGCCCAGCTCGTGGCCTGTGGGCACAACAGAACCGTGTTCTAGGATCACCATTCAGCAGGCTGCCTGGAGCTGTGCAGAGCCTCCTATCAGCCTAACTTGATCAACTTTCAGCCTGGGCTTGAATGAAATCCAATTGAGAATGGGTTGGAGCAAAAGGCAGCTGGCTGCCTGGGCCCTCCAGGCTGCAGCTCCCTGGGAAGGGCAAGTTGGACACCCCACCCTGTGTGAAAAGCAAACTCCATGGCACAGGGAGGAAGACTCTCAAGGGACCCTACACCTGACCTTGGTCACTGGAAGGACCAAGATAGAAGGACCACTGCATCTATCCCAGGATGACCATGGCCCAGCTTGGCCCAGACTCTGAAGGCCTCCTGGCTGCCCTGTGCTGCAAAGCATTAACATCCATCTGCCGGGAAACAGGCTGCGTGGCACCGAGGAGTGTCGTGTTCAGTTTTAAAATGCCACAAATAACAGATTTATAGATTTTTCTAAATACATTATTTTAGCATGACAGCATTAATCATTCATGCTTCCTTCTTTCATTTTTCTACCTGCAATGGATTATTGAAACAGAAAATAACAATGAGAAAGGCTAGCAGCAGTATCAAAATGTCAAGTTTGTATTTACAGTTGTATGGGCCCAGACAGGGTCAAGAGCCCCAATTATTTGTGTATGTACACAGTGGTACGACACGAAAGGTTATGTCACCTGCAGCTATTTTCCTGCAGATTTAAATAGGACTGATATTCAGCTGTACCATGAGCTGCTGACATGGAACAGAGAACTGTAAAATACTGCAAACTCTGGTGTCAGAACCTAAAATATGAACTTGATTGCAAGGTGTAGCTATGGGCAATGCCACACATTGTGGCTTGAAGACTCTCAGTTACTTCGGGTTGTTCTTGACATGTTCTTTTTCATTTAAATGTAAGGCAAAGTAAAATCTCAAGGCTAGGCTGAAGGTAAAGAAAGCTTCAGGCTTGTCTACCTTCCAAGAAGAGTTTTTGGGACCAAAAGAGGGCACACCCACCAGGACTGACGAACCAAGGAAGGACAAATCATTATGACACTTGGCAAGGGTGTCACCCGAGGCTGCTCAGTGGGTGACTTTGATGGATGGAATAACAAAGGCCTATTACACATTTTCTATAAATTATGATTTCCCTTTTAGAATATAGACATTAAATGGATAGATCTGTAGGAACAATTTGCCATTTGGTCAATAAATAGAGAGATGAATTTTTTTTTCTTTCTGTCCATGAATCACAACCCCATGCCCTGCTAGTAAGTATTCAATGGGTATTTGTGGTCAACAGATGAATAGAATCTCACATGGGAATATTGCAATAAATTCTGCAAAGTCCTTTCACAGGTAATTCGGCATATCCTTGTATTGCACTCCAACACCCAATGTGTCTTCTTCTGGCCAAAATAAAACAAAACACCAAACAAGCAAACAAATAAACAAAGAGTCACAGGATGAGATGCAGAGAGATTAGGTAGCTGTAAAAGGTTACACAGTTACTCAATAACAGGTGGGGATCAAAATTGCTATTCAGATTTCTGCGTTGAATTTGCTGGGGGCAGCTTGTAAGAGTGCCCATCCTAACCCTGCTGCCTGGGGGTGCATCTGAGTGGGTTAACCTCTAATGGGGGTAGCTTATACTTGGTCCCTTATTTCCCATCATTTGGGGCTTTGGGAAGCACCTGTCTGATTTAAGTTGAGGTTTTATGAACCAGATGGGGCAGAGAAATCAGAAGGCAGTTATCTCCAATGCGAACATACTGTGTAGTGCCACAGAAATACTATCTCTAGAAAACCCGGCCTGTCCATGCATCTCCTGGACACCATCCTGGCTCTCTACCTTTAAGTGCCTCTATTCACCAACCACACATACTTCAGCCCAGCTTCAGGGCTTGGGGAGATGCCCTGTATCTTTGATAGTCTGTTTTCACTGCCTCAGATGCTTTTCTCACCATCCACTACACCTTCTTTTTCACCAGTAAAATCCCCTCTTTCCTGGTCCTGCTCCTTCAGGAATCATTATCAGGTAATTCTGCCTGTATTAGTTAAGACTAATGGAAGAAACCAAATTTGATTCCTGTGAAATGAAGCAGTAAAAGAAGAACTTATATTAATATGAGAAGGACACATAAGGTTTCTCCAGGAAACAAAAGGAAGGGGCATGACCAGTTCTCAAAAATTGATGGTATGAGTTAGTAAACAAAGTATGGGATATCCACACTGAATACTGTTGTGTGATCAAAAGGAATGAGGTGCTGATATATGCTACAACATCTTTGGACCTTGAAAACATTAAGTAAAAGAAGCCCATCACAAAATATCACATATTGTATGATTCCATTTATATAAAATGTCTAGAATAAGCAACTCCATACAGAAGGAAACTAAGTTAGTTGTTGCCAGGGACTGAGGGGAAGTGGGAATGAAGAGTGGTTGCTGAGAGAGGATTGTAGGAAGATGGCAGAGTAGGAAGCTCCAGGAATCAATCCCTCCACTAGAACAACTGTTCAACAGGCAGGGACTGTCTGAATCCAGTATTTTGAGACTCTGGAGTTCAGTAGAACACTGTGCAACCACCAGGGAAGAGCAGGAGGAAGAGGCTGGTGAATTGTGGTAAATAGAGATGAATTGCACTCTCTACACAGTGGCAGCCATCATCCATCCTCCAGTCTCATGGCTAACAGCAGGGAGGCATTCAAACCCTGCCCCTGGTACAGGGTGTTGGTGCCAGGGTGGGACATAAAGACCAAGATCTGGGAGAGTATTGCCCAACTGCTAATCACTGCCTTTGTTTAGCTACTTCAGATCACTGGGGCCCCAGCTCTGAGAGCAGCCATTATTCCAACACACTCCAGACTAAGATGATGGAGGAGACTTAAAGACAGTACAGTCTCAGAGCTGCAGAAGACAGTTGGTCTGCATTTGCTATTTAGGTGCCAAGTCAAGAAAGTGCAGCTTTGGGGAGCTATGAGGGATGCTCCTGAAATTGTTCCTGACCCCACCTTCAGACCCCCACCAGAGAAATTTGGAGCTGGTTGGTGCTCCCTTTGTGGGTCCCTGGTCTTGTTCCATCTGGGAGAGACTGACCTGGAGCATTCCTTTCTGACATGACCCTCAACTTCCAGAGTAAGAAACACTTGAGTTGGGTGGCCTGGGGCAAAGGTTTATTTGCTTTAAGTCCTGCAGTGGAACACACAGGAGATGGAGAAAGTCTGATTCCTGGGGAATAGAGAGTACATTAAAATTCCTGTAAGCAAGGGAACTCCTAGGGGACTAGTAAGCACAAGCCCAGGATAAGACACAGGCCCAGAAAATACAGGGAGGACCTTGCACTTTGCATTTGCCTAGGGTTGACCTTCTTGAGAGGACAGCTGGACTCTGAAGGAGAGCAGCAGGCAATGAAAAGCCAATTTTCAGACTGTAAAAGATGGTTTTTATTTAGATTTGCTTAGTTTTATTAGCTTCTGACAACCAAGAAAATTTGTCATATCACTTGCTGGATACAAACCTAAGAACAGGCATTTCAGGGAATAAGTCTTAGAGTTAACATTTTAAAATATTGAAATGGGCAGTGTTCAAAAAAAGATCGCAAGGTAAGCACAGAAACCACAAATTGTGACCCAGAGGATAAAAATCCAGAAAACCTCACTGAAGAAGACCACACTGGGAATATACTGGACAAAGGCTTTAATAAAATGATCTTCAATATGCTTAAGGAGATGAAGAAAAACACAGAGAAAGAATTAATCGATATCAGGAAAACAATGAATGAACATGAGACTCTCCATAAAGAAACAGAAATTTTAAAAAGGAAACATGAAAACTACTGGAGTTTGAAGACCATAATAACTAAAACGAAAAATTCCCAAAAGTGTTTTAATAGCAGATTGGAGCTGGCAGAAGGAATTGGTAAACTCAAAGGCAAGACAATTAAAATGAGTCAAGCTGAGGAAAAGAAAAAAAAAGAATTATAAAAAGTGAAAATAGCCTAAGAGACCTGTGAGACACCATCAAGCATACCAGTGCATGCATTATAGGAATCTCAGAAGAAGAAAGAAAGGAGCAGAAGAAGCAGTCAAAGAAATAATGACAGAAAATTCCCCAAACTTAACAAAAGATGTGAATCTGCACATCCAAGAAGTCCAGAGAAGACAAAACATGATAAGCTTGAAGGGAAATAGGCCCCAACACATCTTGTCAAACTGTTAATGCAAAGGACTAGAAAAGAGTTCTGGAAGATGCAAGAAAAAAGCAATATATACCAATTAGACAAAGTGTCAATTTCTCATAAGAAACTATGGAGTCAAGAATGCATTGGGTTGAAATAAAAATGCTGAGAGAAAACAAGTGCTAACTTAAAATTTTATATCCAGTGAAATTTTCTTTCAAAAATAAGGAAGAGATTAAAACATTCTCAGATAAACAAAAGATGAGGGAGCAATTTGAAAGGGGGTTCTTCAGACTGAAAGGAAAGGGCACTAGACAGTGGTTCAAAGCATTATAAAGAAATAAAGACTTCGGTAAATGTGGCCATATGGGTAATTTATAGATGTCAGTAGTATTGTATTGTATTCTTTGCTATATAACTCCACTTCTTACTTCTTATAGGTGCTAAAATGCAAATGCATAAAAAGCAAAGATAAATTGATAAATCTATGGTTTTAGACATACAATGTGCAAAGATATAACAATATAAATATAAATATATATAACAACAGAGCCCCCAAAAATAAGAAACAGATACTGACAGAATTGAAGGGAGAAATAAATGTTTCTGCATTAATAGTAGGAGATTTTAATACATCATTTTTAATAATAGATGGAATATCTAGACAAGTAGCCATAAAGAAATAGAAGACTTGAATGATAATTTAACCCAACTAGACCCAGCAGGCATATATAGATCACTTCACTCAACAGCAGCAGAACACACATTCTTCTCTAATGCACATGGATCATTCTCCAAGATAGACCATTTTAGGTTGCAAAACAATAAATTCAAAAATATTGAAATCATACAATGTATCTTCTCTGATCACAATGGAATGAAGCTACAAATCAATAACAGAGGGAGAAATGGGAATTTCACAAATATGGGGAATTTTAAAATAAACAATGAGTTAAATAGGAAATTAGGGAATATCTTGAGGTGAGTGAAAATGAAAACACAATGTACCGAAACTCATGGGGTGTAGCAAAGGCAGTGCCGAGAGGGAAATCTATAGCTATAATGCTTACATTAAACAAAGAAAGGTCTCAAATTGGAGATCTACTGTCAGAACTGGAGGGACTAGAAAACAAAGAGCAAACTCAGCACAAATCAAGCTGAAGGAAGGAAATAACAAACATTAACATGGATATAAGAAAAATAAAGAATAAAATAAAAACAATAGAGAGCATCAACAAGACCAAAAGTTGGTTCTTTGGAAAAAGTCAATAAAACTGACAAAAATTTGCTAAATTGATGAAGAGGAAAAGAGATAAGACACAAACCACTGCAATCAGAAATAAAAAGGGAGACATTACTACTGACCCCACAGAAATAAAGAATATAGAGGATAAAATAGACAACTGTATTAGATCATCCTAGAAACACACAAACTACTACACTGACTCAAAAAGAAACAAAGCTCAATAAACTAGTACAGAGTTTGAGTCAGTAATCACAAAACCTTCTAACAAAGAAAATCCCAGGACTAGATGGCTTTACAGGGGAATTTTACCAAAAATTCCAAGACTAATTAATACTGATCCTACTCAAAATTTTCCAAAATATTGAAAAGGAGAGAATACTTTCTAATTCATTCCATGAAACCAATTATACCCTTATACCAAAGCCAGATATGCATTACAAGGAAAGAAAATTACAGACCAATACCTCTTATAAATACAGATAGAAAAATACTCAAAAAAACGCTAGCAAACCAAATTTAATAGCACTTTATTAAAAGAATTATATGCTATGATCAAGGGGGATTTACACTAGGTATGCAGCGGAGGTTCAACATACAAAACAATGTAACACACCACATTAACAGAATGAAGGAAAAAAGAAAACACATTATCTTCTCAATTGGAACAGAAAAAACATTTGAAAAAACACAGTACAACTTCTTGATAAAAAACACTTAGAAATCTAGGAACAGAAGGAAACTTCCTCAACAAGATAAAAGGCATATATGAAAAACCCAGCTAACATCGTACTTGATGGTGAAAGACTGGCAATTTTTCCTCTAAAATCAGGAACAAGACAAGGATGCCCACTGTTGTCATTGTTACTCGACATTGTACTGGAAGTTCTAGCTAGAGCAATTAGACAAGAAAAAGAAATAGAAGGCATCCAAATTGAAAAGAAAGAAGTAAAACTTTCCCTATCAGCACATGACATGACCATATATACAGAAAATTCTGAAAAAATCCACAACAAAGTTTTTAGTGCTAATAAATGTATTAAACAAAATGATGGGGGAAAAGATCAATACCCCCAAATCAGTAGTGTTTCTATACACTAACAATGTACAATTGGAAGAAACATCAAGAAAAAAAATCCATCTACAATAGAAACTAAAAGAATCAAATATTTAGGAATAAATCTACAAGGATGTCAAGGACTGACTTGTATGCAAAAAAAAAAAAAAAAATTATACAACATTTCTAAAAGAAATCAAAGAAGAGCTAAATAATAAATGGAAGGATATTAATTGTTCATGGACTGGAAGGTTAAATATTGTTAAAGTGCCAATTCTATCCAAAGCAATTTACAGATTCAATGCAATCCCAATCAAAATTCCAACAACCTTCTTTGCAGAAATGGAAAAGTCAATCATCAAATTTATATTGAATGGTAAGGGGCCCCAAATAGCCAAAGCCATCTTTAAAAAGAAGAATGAAGTTCGTGTCCTCACACTTCCCAATCTTAACAATTACTACAAAACTACAATCCTCAAAACAGTGTGGGACTGGCACGAGGACAGACATATATAACAAGGGAATTGAATTAAGAACTCAGAAATTAACCCTCACAATTATGACCAACTGATTTTTGCGATGGGGTGAAGACCAGTCAATTGGGAAAGAGTAGTCTTTTCAACAAATGGTGCTGGGTAAACTGGATTGCCATATGCAAAAGAATGGAGGTGGTCCTTGCCTCACACCACATACAAAAATGAACTAAAAATGGATCAAACACCTAAATATAAGAAACAGAACTCTAAAACTCCTAGAAGAAAATGTAGGGAAGCATCATCAGCACCTTGTGTTAAGCAATGGTTTCTTACACCCAGAGCACAAGCAACAAAAGAAAAATACAATAAATGGGACCTCAACAAAATTAAAATCTTTTGTGCATCAAATGACTTTATCATGAAAGTAAAATGACAACCTAAATAATGGAAGAAAATATTTGGAAACCTCATATCTAATAAGAGTTTAATAACCAGAATTTATAAAGAAATCCTAAAACTCAATAACAAAAAGACAAACAACCCAACTTAAAAATGAACAGACTTGAATAGACATTTCTTCAAAGAATATATACAAATGGCCAAAACCACTTGAAAAAATGCTCAGCGTCATCAGCTATTTATGAAATGCAAACCAAAACCATAGTGAGATACCATTTCATACCCATTAGAAGGGCTACTATTAAGAAAAAATAATGGAAAATTACAAGTGTTGAGAAATAGGCCCATTCATTCATTGTTAGTGGGAATGTAAAATGGTGCAGCCACTGTGGAAGACAATTTGGTAGTTCCTCAGAAAGTTTAGTAGAGAATTACCACCCCATTTCTAGGTATATACCCCAAAGAATTGAAAGCAGGGACTTGATTAAGTATTTGCACACCAATGTTCACTGTGGCATTATTTACATTTGCCAAAAGATGGAAGAAACCCTAGTGTCCATCAACTGATGAATGATAAACAAAATGTGGTATGTACACACAATGGAATGCTATTAATAATAAAATGGAGAAAAAAAATCACCAAAAATTTACATTTGAAAAAAGCTAAGTATCATCCATATCTCAAAAAATAACATGTTTTATTGTTAATCAATTAATTATTGATGATCATTCTGATCAATTTCTATACTGTTTTTTTCCCCTATGGTTTTGTTTCTGCATTCTCATTGAGCAACAATTTCATGTCATTTTCTATAGTGGGGAATAGAAAGATCCTTCCTTTGCCAGCATAAAGCAGGCAAATTCATGTTCAGATTAATTTTCTGAGTGAAGTACTGCTACAGATTTGTGACTTACAAACATATGCATTCTCATACAATCTGTTTTTCTTTTTCCCCATCAAAAAGAAAAAAAAAAGATATATGGTGTGTTTATAGTTGCATGCTTCATGTTAATTATATTCCTGATAGGAGAGGATGTCCGTTTTACCAGACATCAATAGTAACCTATCCTACATTAATTTTTTTTTTGTATCTGATGATTGGAATAATTTCCACAGGTTTGCTTCGGGCTCTGTGCACCTTAAACATTGTTAATACTACATAATCCACCCATTTCCTGTGTAGGTGCCATTGGACTCATGCATATGCTGACAGAAACTCTGTCCCTGCCTTTCCATTGCTTGTGTGGGCTGAGTTGGTAGATTGGACAGTAGGGGTCTTCCTCAAGCGGGTCCTGCAAGCTATCAGTAGAGTTAGCTTTGCAACTATATACAGATGTGGCTGTAAATACACAAATATATCCCTCCAAACCCAGAGTCAATGTATTCACACTCAACATCCCCTTAGCTAGATCCGTAAAATGCCCATGGCCATCCATATCCACCCTATATAAGAGAAATTTTGATGGAAGTGAAGTTAGAGAGGAAAGAGACATGTGTTTTCAACCAATTGTGGTTAAAACCCTTTATAGATCTTCAAAAACACAGGACCACATGATCATATTCCTAAGACTCATTTCTAGGCTTTAGAAAGATTCCATACAGCTAAGGCTGTATGGAATTTCCTCAGCTTCAGGGTAAAATCACCTCTGTTCACAGTGTAAGTGTTTTTGAATATCAGAGAGGAGAGACATGGGTGTACTGTAATGAAGATTATCTTTTATTGTCTCCTCCAATGGAGTTAAGAGTTGAAGCTTAGCATCTAACAGTCACTGGTCTTAGATCAATTTCTCTAAGCACTATTTCCTAAATATTGAAAGAAGGGAACCATATATATATCTTGGGTCTCAACATCACTCTGTGTGTATTCCAGGCCTCAAGACTGCTACCTACAATCTACTACCTACTAGGTCCCCAGGAAACTTTTTTCCAATGAATTGATGGATGATTAATGGGTGAGTGGCATAGTGAATACTGTGAGTATCAAACATGATAATGGATATAAAAGCATTTTGTAAATGGAAAGTTGCTATGCCAAAAATAGGTCTAACAAAAAAGTAGAGTTTGCTGAAGATGCTCCCTGTTTCATTGACTGAAGACATCCTCCCCATCTGCCAAACAATTATAAAGAGGTATGTCATTTTCAAGGGAGTCTAAAGACTGTCACTGACTTGTGATGTCCTCTGTCATCATGGAAAGAGGAGAAGGAAGAGGAGAAAAAGAAGAAGAAGAAGAGGAAGAAGAAGAAGAGGAAGGAGGAGGAGGAGGAGGAAGAAGAAGAAATTCCTATATCGTACTTCCAGTTTCATATAATGTTTGGATTATCAAAGTTGTCCCTGTCAAGAACTGAGAATGTATTTTGAGTACTTAATATAATAAAACATGAACCCATGGATGTTTCATTCTAAAATGCTACAGTCTCCTTCCCTGCACACCAACACCCCTCCTCCCAACCCTGCCATCTTAAGCCCTTTATTCTGACCAGTATTTTTATTTGTTTATGGGCAAATTCCTTAGTAAAATAGATCTATTGAAGTAATAAATCAGCAAAGCAAAGGAGTTACTATATCAGATACTTTGCAAGTGACCACAGATCCTTCACAGAGAAACTTAAGCAGAAAGAGAACATATTGGACTATATAACTGAAAATGCCAGCGTTAGATGGCTTCAAACACAGTGAGATTTAGAGACACAAATGATATCACCAGAACCTGATCTCTAAACCCTCAGCTCTGCTCCATGTAGTGTAAAATGGCTGCCAAAAGCTCCAGACCTTCATCTTCTTGGGTTCAAGATCATTAGAAAACAAAAGAGCTTCATTCTCAGAAGTCACAGCAAAGTTATCAGTTTGTCTCTTAAGCGCTGATAAAGTCCTAGGCCCATGGCATGCTCTAATTGGAAAGGACTGAGACATGAGCCCACCCACTTGGGGAGAGGGGTGTCAGTTCCATTCTGTCAACATGGATTGAGAGTGGGAGGATAATGGTTCTCCAATTAATGTGTGCTACACCAGCCAGCCACCAACCTGTGGCTGTCCCCTCCTACCTTGCTTTGAATCAATTGCCCCGAGAATTATAACCAGAAGGGCTGGACCCCAGCACCTGCTGGAGAGATGAATGAACCATCCAGCCCAGTTCACTGCCTCCAGGGTGGTCAGCTGGTAAGAGCAAGGAATCACTTCAAAAGAGATGTGCCTTAATCAATCTACGTAAGCAAAGAGGACACCCCCACGCTCCCCAAATCCATGGCGCATGTGTCTATGCATCCAATAAGGTTATTCACAGACAGATGTTAATTGTGATTCTTCACAAAGAGGATATAAACAGATCACTGCCAATTGAAGGTTTTATTTAGATTTATTAATTCCAGAATGCAGTTGGAATGTGGTGAATATTGATTGTAATGGCCTCTGTTTTAAATATAATTAATTCATGATCTGCATAATTGCTCATTACCTGTACCTTAATTATGGGACATAAAACATTGTTTATCACTCACATAGTACTAATAGGAAGAAGGGCTTTCTCCGGTAACTTAGGATTCTTGGTAGTTTTGCTGAAGAGAGCAATGAGATATTCCATTTTCTTTAGAGGAGGAGAGAGAGAAGTTTAAAAAAAAGAATCTGTGTCTCCAGTGACAACCAGGATGCAGTGACAACCTGATAAACATAGGGCATTTATGATTCTTTTATGACTACATTCTCTGACAAGATAAAGTAAATACTCTTTTGTGGGACTTTACAGCTGCACAAGGCTAAAGCTACTGTCCAAGGAACTGAAAAATTTGAGTATAAATATATTTTGTTTGAGGCTGGCTCATGGGCAATGAGGGTATCCTAGGAGCTTGACAATTTTCATATAATACCATGAAGAATTTCATGGTTTTTCTTCATCTTACTCCTAGTACCAGCACAATATGTCTTTTCTAGGAAAAAAAAAGTACAAATCTATGGAACTCTCTGTATTTCACAGTACACTATAAATCCTAAGGATAGTTCATGTGCCTATTTTCATTTTTTTTCTAAGTCCAAACAACAAACCTGAAATATATTACATATGCAAAATTACCATGTTGCCAGAAAATCAGAATTTGGTAAAAATTTTAGTGATTTTTGCTTCTGTAAGATTTTTCGGAGCTCCTTTTACAAAGACCTGATGAAAGCGGGAGGAGAAACGAGGGAGTTCTGTAGCTGTTATGTTTGTATCTGAGCTCAGTGCTTTCCCAATGGTGGAGAGGCATGCACCTGTGAAGAGAAGTTTGATGCTGTAATCTGTACTTACTTACTTCATTCATTCATAGGAGCAAAGCAAGATTAAGGGAAGGCCAGGAAGGCTGCTACCAGGGTCAGCTTTTACTATTGTTGCTCTCAGTCCTTGAAGGGATATTCCTGGAAGAGGACCAGTTAACTGAAGCCAAGACTTTACCAAGTGACCCCAAAGAGCTTTGTTCCACTCCTCCCAAAGAAAAGAATTCCTTAGGAGGGGATTTTTCAAAAGCCCTTCCCACTGATAATGTATTCTTGTTCTTTTTTATGGTGCATGCTTGCAAGTCACATAGCACTTCTCTGTTTCTTAACCCTAAGATCATATGGCTACCAGTCACCTGAATTTGGTGGCAGAGTCACTGAAATACTAAACCAAATGATGTACCGATTTTATCTAAATTCACAAACCTGAATTAGGCCCCTGAAGAAACTCGTGGAACTATTCAAACAAACTGTTGAATAAGCCAGTTGAAACAAGTAGTCAAACAAAAACTGAAGAAAATATAGACAACAGGGAAAGGGAGACATGTATTTTTGCTGCAAGAAAAGCCTGGGAAAAATGTTTAAACATTTTTAACAAAGTGTTTTAACTTCATCCATGTAAAGTTTTCTCTATCTTTAGTAAGTGTGGGTGGTTAATAGCATTTAGGTTTATAACAAAAAACAATGAAATAGGAGTCAATTCCAAATAAATTAAAATACTATATTCACAGCAGTTACTGCTTCCCTTATATTGATCATAAAGGAAGATGCATGCAATTTCTCTCAATAGAAAGTCTTTCTCTTTTTGGCCCCACTAAATACATGTACGTGAAAATTGAAAGACTTCATGAATGATGTCTGGAACTGAAGTTTCCTGTCTGAACCCCCACCCCATGTCTTTCCCACTCTCTGAAATGGGAACTCCAGAGGTTCAGAAAACTGCTTTGTAAATTATATTTATATTTGTGTTATGTAAATATCACAGAACCTCCCCATCTGCTCATGCCTGCGGAGGCACTGATGGGTGCATCTAGGCCGGTGGTTCTCAAGGGGAAAAGGGATACAATATTGTCCCTTGGGGGATATTGTGCAATGTCTGGGGACATTTCTGGTTTTCATGGCTGCATAAGGGGTGGGGGGTGGGTGCTGCTGTCATCTGGTGGGTAGAGGCCAGAGGTGCTGCTAAACATCCTATGACGCTCAGGACCGTCCAGACGCCAACATGCTGAGGGTGAGAAACCCTTATCCAGAGGGATTTTTTATTCTCCTTCCTTTTAATTTAACCTGCTTGCTTGGAGTAGGGCTGACCCAAAGGCAGAAAACCTTTTCCAGGCAGGACTCTCGGTGAGCAGCTGTATCGGCTGGTTCACTGTGTGTCTGACCTGCAAGCCATTTGTTTGTGCCCAGGCTGCCTCAGTGCTTTTCTGAGATCAGTTTTCTGCAGTTAGAGAAAGTTCCACTTACCCCTGGAATTATGATTGCTTTACTCTTCAGTTTTCTAGAAAGCTTTTCATAGTGTCTGGAAAGCTAATAACAAAATGGATGAGTTTAAGTGGGGGCTGTCTCCATGAATGCTTCGGACAGCAGGGAAATAATTCTGGTCCCCTCCTCCCGCAACACACAGCATTAGGAGAGCTTCATTTACCCCCTCTTTTTGTATCTCATCCACTGCTGCATCTAAATTTAGCCCTCTCCCCACTGACCCAGGGAGAGATCAAAGCACTCTTTATAACCCTGTAATGTGGAGACAGGCAGGAGCTTACCCTTAAGAGTAAATGGAGCACAGGAATGGCAGCCAGGGAAAGGGGCAGGCACACAGGCATCTCCAGGGGTTGGCAGACCCCAGAGATATTGCTCGAGCTGCAGAGACCTGGGGAGGTGGAGGAAGGTTTTTTTCCTCTGAGTTCTGTGTCTCCAGAGGCATTAGGGAGCAAAGCCTCATCCCAGCAGGCAGGGTACAGTTCAGCTCACCCTCCAGAGACACATGTGCCAAGATTCTTGGCTTAAGCCTTCTGGGTCATGATCCCTTTGTACCAGGTACCTGCTCAAGCAGAAGCTCTGGGGTTACCCTTTCAGTCCTGATGTGCAAGTCCAGGGATGAGAAACCCTTTGTTCTCCACCAGCAATCCTGAAAGAGCAGAGGGAAGGAAGTCTTTGAAGATGAGCCTCTGATTTGGGTTGAGACAGGGTCAGGGGTGCACTGGGGACAGAAGGTTTATAGGGGAGAGCTCTTCTGGGAGACCCCCTGCAAGGAAATGAAGAGGGCGGGAGTGGGCAGAGGGAGAAGCCAACCATAGTGTGTTATAACTGAGGTCTCATCTCAGCCAGTCCCAGTTTGGGAGCCAGGAAGGCCCTTCAGGGTTGCCCCTAACTGAAACAAGGGGCCAGGTCTTTGTACCTCCACATCGACTCCTCTGGGAAGGGTTGGAATCTTGGGCCCAGGAGCTCCCTGTGTCAGGAAGCCAAGCCTGGTATGAGGAGAAGCTGCAAGCTAAGAGATGGGCATCCTGAAGATGGGATCTGGGCAACGTACCCCTGTGTCGATTACAGCCTCTTGGACAAATGCAATTGAGATTTATAAACTTAGACAGATGCTATCACTTGGCCCTCCAAGGAAACATCCCAGCTTATACTTCCACTTTTCACCAAGAATTTCACTTTATCATCATAGTATCCTTGAGACGCAAAAGTAACAAGAAAAAGAGATTTTTTTTTTTTTTTTTTTTTTTTACTCTGGAGAAAGGGCAGGGAGGGCTGAACTGGGAAAGGTTGCTGCCCTGTGCTGGAAGACTGGGTCATCCTTCCCCTGGTCTTCACACAAAGGGGAGGGCCACGTATCTGGGGTGTGGGTTTTGAAAGTTGGGGAGACCATAGGCAGGAGAGCAAGACATTATTTCATGAATCCCTTGGTTTACATGGATGTTTTTATGGAACTCATCGTGAGGTGGAATAAAGATAAAATAATAAACATGAATAAAATGTAATGTGTGCTTGTCACATGCCAAGGAAGTGCTTTACACACTGTATGTGTATCATAATCATACATTCTCACTACAACCCTAGGAGATAGGTAATACTGCTAATCTCTTTACCTTAACTTGCCCTCCTATAAAATGAGGCCAAGCAAACTGTCCAGGTCACTTCACTAGCAAGCAGTGGAGCTGGGTTTTAACCAAAGCAGCCTGATGTCAAAGCCTGCAAGCCTGCCCACAGTGGACAGGGACCTTAGGGAGAGCAGGAAGATAAGGCTGAGAAATGGCAGAAGGGGGCTTTTGACTTCCCTAAGATTTGGTCCTGGGATTCAGGTTTAACCCAACCAGGGATAAGGATACGTGCTCGGCTACAAGTAAACCAGAAACCACCACCCCATTTTGCAAATCAGCAAACGAGCTTAGAGAGTGTCCAACACCTCCTATGGTAACTGAGCGTGGAGGGGAGGGCAGAACCCAGGGGCCCTTTCAAGGGTTATGTGTTTGTCCATGATGGCTACTAATGTTCTAAAGTCTCTTGGAGACTTTTGGATGAATGATGAAAGTGCAAGCTTCCATTACTATAAAAATATCGTCCAGTAATGCAATATCATGCAGCCACATAGAATTCCAGAGTTGGAAGGGGTTTTGGAAAATACTTGTTCCTTCCCCAGCCCTTCCAGATGGGGTAACAGAGGTGATAGAAGAGATGGGAGGGAGCTTCCCTAAACCTACACAGCTGGCTGGTGGCAGAGCTAAGATTAGTTTCCTGCATTTCTGCCATCAAATAAAGGTCCTATTCATGAAGCAAAACTCTTCTGGAGGGTGGGGAAAGTGGAGGGGATTGCTTGATGATCAGTGAAATCGATCAACAGTCACCACTTAATTAAAAAATATATCAAAACCTTTCTTGATAATGATCAACCTGTTACACTGGTGCAATTAAAGTGGTGATTTTATTTACTGAGTTACTGCCAACTCCTTTTGTAATACCCTTGTGATAACTCAGTTGGAAATATGTGGTAAGATACAGTTATGATGATGTCTTTTCTTAAGATAACTTATGCCACAGCCAACCAGGGAGTTCATCTTATGGGTCCACTGCATGACTGAGGTCTCCTTGGAGCTGTTCTATCTCTGATGGCTCTAGAGGGGCATCCAGAGTCTCAGAAGCAGCCCATCTGTGAACTCATGAAACTTGTACCCATGTATTCAACAGCTCTGAGGACACTGTATATTAGAGGCAATTAGGAATGGATAGTTTGAACATTTAAATATTAACTCTGTAAAATTAAAATTTCACAAAACTCGCCCCCTTCCCTAATCCCACTCTGTAAACTCTTTCAAGCCTAGAGTTCTCTAAGCAGACAAGCTAGATGCTTCCTGGAGGTGGTGAATGCTTTTAGTCTGGCATGCAACTGTAGATGTTGGGCTTTGAAAAGGGAAATTTAGCCTTCATTCATTGGACATTATAATTGGCTCACATTTCCCAAGTTTTGTGCCCGAGCCAACAAATACCTCAAGACATTTTGCTGGGGGATGGATGAGAAGGAGTTAAATGATCAATTGAATTTGCGAAGTGCTGCATACAATATTGCCCTCTTGGATTAACATATCTAAAACTCTGAGAAGTACTGAATCAATAAATTAATTTAAGCTTTCATTCATCATTTCTCTAACTTATATAACTACAGAACTTTGTGCTCATCTCATACCAATGAATCCCTTTGAAAAACACCTAACTGGGCAGAATTAGACTGAAATTGATCATTAATCGAAGAGGCAATAGAATGAACCATGCTGCTAAGGGTGAGATGACCTGGATTTTGGCCTATACTCTTTCATTGCTTGACTTTGGGGCAATATCCTCTCTAGACCTTAGTTTACTTGCCTATAATATAAGGGGCAGAAGTCAGATAATTTCTAAGCCCCTTCTAGGTCTGACATAAAATGATTTTTCTGACTAAAACTCAGCTGGTGGCAGACTGTATGTTCTCATCACATTACACAGCTAGTATTGCCACCCGAAGGCCCTGCTGGAGTCCCCTGGGATCTCTCCTGAGCCAGGTGAAGTGGGTCATGATGCCTGAGACGTTCAGATGGGACTGCTGCCCTGTGTGTCTGGGCCACCATGGTTCAATGATAGCACTGGTCACTGTCTCTATGGAGACTTTTCACTCTATGCAGATCCCCATGGTGAGTGTTGGATGGAGGAAATCTGGCCCCTCTGCCTTTGGAAGCATTGAGTCCAATTGGGAAAGAAAGCTGGGCCCATGCATGGGAAGAACTGGCCACTTCCAGCGGTGGGTGTTGAGAGTTGGCAGGTATTTAGGGAAATCCTAGAGGGAGCTTCATTGAGTGCTGAATGAACACAGAGAATCCATGGGGAATGCAAGATTCAGGAGAGGCCCTGAAGGGTGGGGGAATTTGGAGAATTGAATAGAAATGAGATGATCTGAACAAGATGATGGAACAGACCTGCACAAGGTATGCTTGGAGGTTGGCGAATCTCTCCTTTGGCTTAGGTAGGCAGTAACAGCAAGGAATAATGTGGAACCAGGGGCTGCAGACAGAGAATGAAGCCTTTCAATGTCAGTGACCAAGTCCCAGTTTCATACAGATGTTGGGGAGCCATAGAAATTTCTTAAGGAAATTGCTATTTTAGAAAACAAGCCTTGGAACATGATTGGAGCTTGATACTAAAGCAGGCACTACCAATGGCCTTCACACATGTCCTCCAACAAGTAGCCTTGGATGAGTGTTAGGTTCTGTTTCCTAGCCTGTGGTCTGCTCAGGATGAACACTTCCCAACCAAGGGCACATACAAGGGCCATTAAACAGGAATGAGAAGAAGGAAACCCAGCTCTTCTAGGCTCAGAAGCAGTGAATTGTAGACAAGAAGATCCTGGTAACAAGAATTTGTAGAGTGGGAAGGAGTAATGCAAATTTCACCTTAAAACAATTAACTCTTCGACAAATCTAGACAACCAGCCTGACTCAGGTTCTAATAGAAACAGTGCAGTGCCATGTATAATATTAACTAAAACAATAATAAACAGTCATGGAGTTTAATGCTTCATGCTATGGGACTAGAAAAATGAGTAAGATGCTGAGACAAGGATGGGAGATATAGCCTCTGTCCCATGAAAGGAGATAGCTGGACACTCCTGGAGAAACTTTACTTTCATTCTCACAGAATGGAAAACAGTGAGAGTTGATAGCTGTTAGGGTAACTCTTTGAACAATGATTAAAAGACCAACTTTTTTGGCATCTTCTCTCTGTAGGAAAGTTCTATGTGAGGGTCCTAGAATCAGAGGAACTGGAGGCACTCTTGGAGGTATCTGCTGCCTTCCACTGAATCCATGCTTCTCCAAGTCCATGCTGCTGTCAAAGACCTCCCAGAAAGGCTTTCCTACAGGTTCTGTATGTAATCCAGTTACCAAGGAAGGGCCCTCAGAATCAGGAAAAACTTTCTTAGATACCCTTCAATTTGGTTCTTCCTTCTTTTTGCATGCCAGATTAGGCACTCAACCCTCCAGTTTATATCACCAATGTCCTCTTTTCCAACTGTGCCCTGAGACTGCTAAAGACCCTCATGAATGCCTGCCTGTGGGCTGTGGGTCCACTCGCCTGGTGGACTCGCCTGGGGACTCCTGGCCTAGGTCTCTTGGAGCAAATGTCATAATGCCTATCTTGGTGGTTCTGTGAAATGCAGGGCAGATAGGACCACGTGTGCATCAGTTACAATGCCTTTGTTTCCAAGTAATAGGAACTCTAACTCAAACTGGTAAGAACAATAAAAAGGATTTATTGGCTCATTTAACTGAGAAGTCCAAATGTACGAAGGACTTCAGGATTGATTTGATTCAACAGCTTAATGCTTTGCTTTCTCCCTCTCCATTCTGCTTCTTGTGACCTCAGCTTCATCCTACAGCTGTCTCCTCCCTTTGAGAGAAAGATGGATGCCAACAAATCCTGGGATAATGTGTTTTCTTGCCCAAGCCCAGAAGAAAAAGGAGTGTTGCTTACTAGAAAAGTGAGAAAGTTCTTTTTATAGGAGCTCTAAGGAAACCTTCTTTCACATCCCATTGGCCCAAAATGGGACCCAATGTCATTCCTAAACCAATCACTCTAGCAAGAGTGCTGGGCTTTGCAGCTTGTCTTACCAATCAGTGCCCCCTCCCAGGAGCTGAATAATAGGTCAAGTCCCAGCTACAATCTGTTATAGAATGAGGGAGATGGAATCCTACAGGAGAAGAGGAAAGATTTTTTAGTAAAAGAGGCTAAAATGGCTGCTGGGGAGTCCATCAGGAGTGTCCATTGCCTGCAGTTTGACCCCAAGTAGAATACTGTCCAATCAACCATTCTTTCTGAAGCACCCCTTGCATACATAGCCTTGCTGGTTCATTGTGCATGTCTCTAGGTTAGGTAGCTGCTTCGGGCTTCAAGCCACAGAAAATCATGAAAATCATAATAAGCTGTCTTAAATAAATATTAACTTACATACAGAAGGAGGGTATATCCTGCAGATGGCCTGACAAGCAACTCATTAGTCATCAAAGACTCAAGACTCAGGTTTTTCCCATGTCTCTTCTCTCCTGTCTTCAGCATCTCTCCACCCTAAGGCTGTTTCCCCTCATATTTGTGACATTGCCACTGCTTCTCTAGACAACGTATTCAGACATGGCAATCCAGAGGAACAAAAAGAAACCATCCCTTGTCATGATTATCTCTTGGGAGAGGGATATTTGTCCCAAAGTACCACCCTCATGATAGAGCCTCTCATGTTTTGCTGGACAGAAGCAGAATCTATATATGATTGTCTTAAAATCAATTGTGGATGAAATGGATGTTGGGAGGGCTATGTAGTGAACACTACTGCATCTAGCTAGATAAAAGAGTGAGCTTTGTGCCTGGCCCAGGGAACTGAGGTATAGATTCTCTTACATTAGGAAGGGGCATGAGAAAGAGCATGTACACCTGACTTTTGGAGTGCTTGGATTCTGGCAAAACTAAGATCAAATCCCAGTTTCACCACTTGGTAACACGTGATCTTGGGTGATGTTCCTTAACTTCTCTGAGTCTCAATTTTATCATCTGTAATCAAAGGGATCATAGGTGTCTTGGAAGCTTAAAGCTTGTGGATAGTAGTGATGTGATCCTGTGAAGCATTGAACACCAGATCTGGCACAAAGTTGTTCTCAAAAGAGTTGCATGAATTTCCTGGCATGTCCTGAGCTTTGATTGGGTCTGCAGACACTGATGTGGATATTTTCTGCTTACTTAAGGCTCAGTGGCCAGGCTCAGAAAATGGAAGGTCTGGGGACTTCTCTACCCTTTGTTGAGCCCTTAGATCAATTTTCACTGTCAACAACTCCTTTAGTTAATAACCTTAGGGTAGTCCCTTTGCTCTAATCATTATCTTTCAAAAAAAAAGAAAAATGCCCCAATACACATTCTTCTTCTGCAACAAAAGCCTAAAGCTTATGTGTCAAGGCCTATTTTTAGTGCTTTACAAGTCACATCTTCCTTCCTTGCCTTCTCTAGTCCCTCAGGACTGTTAGATTTACTATTTAAATATTTATAAACTGTTACAATTATTTATTAAAGGTTTATGTTGTTATTATATTTAGTATGGAATATGCATTTCTTCCTCCAAAAATAACAGGACTTTCCATTAAACGACATGTGTTAATGATTCAGTAAATTTCTCTTAAAGCTATAGAGAAAGTTTTACTCTCCTTTGACAACCCTAAGTACCCTTATTTAAAAGTAGGGGGCCTACCTCACTGGGAAAAAACATTGCTCCTGACTCCCCAAATGTTATTCTCTGCAGATTTAGGAAATTTTTAGTGCTTACACAGAGAAATTTTACCATCAGAAATCACTGTCTAGTCAAAAACAACAGATGCTTTTGTAATTTATAGCCTTTGCTTGTCTCCATAGCCAGTGTTGTGTGTGTGTGAGTGTAGGGGAAGTCTTGGTCTCATTTTAGATGCATGCACTCATTCATTCATTCAACTTAGTCTACTCTGTATTAAGCATTGTGCTAGCTAGATGCCAAAGTCAAAGAAATAAATATTCTGTTTCTGAGGGACCCACAGGGTCTACTGGAGGTAGGAAAATAAGTAATAAAATAACAATAATACATAAATAATTATTAAGCAATGTAGAAGTGCATATGATGCTGTGGGAACAGAAAGAAGAGGAGATAATTTTGTAGAGGGATGTTTTGTGGTATAAATGTGTATCTACATGTAATGCACATGGCTTGATTTGGGAAGAATTAGCTGGCTTTTTCTTGGAAGTAAATTTTTCTTTCATTGCTAGGTTTCTAAATTGCCCATCTGATTGTGTTGCCAAGACCAAGACCAGAATCTAGGTCAGTAGTTCTCAACCAGGGGCAATTTTGACCTCCAGGGGACATTTGGCAAACTCTGGAAACTTGTTTGCTTGTCACAACTGGGGAGGGTACTACCGTCATCTAATAAGTAGAGGCCAGAGAAGGTGCCACACCTCCAACAATGTACAAGATTGAATTATCCAGCAAAGAATGATCTTGTCCACTATGTCAAAAGGACCAAGGCTGAGAAATCCTGATTTAGCTGAAAGGGGCACCAAGTCAATGGTTTTGAATGTGGTTCATGTTTCCGATGAAGACAAATAACCTCACTAGGGCTGAAGGCCTGCGTTTCTGTTGCTGGCCTCCCATCGTCCTGGCCACCTGCCGCTCCAGCGTGAGGGCTGTGGAATAATAATATGGGAGTAATAATGCTTAACGAGGACTAAGGATTTGCTGTAAGCCCGACACATTTTTTCAACTCACTTGCATTTACTAACGTATTTAATCCCCCCACAGATTAATACTAGTTGGTAGATGGTGGACTTTTTCTTCTACTTTAAATTTTCTGTAATCCTCAAGTATTCCAAAATAATCATTAACAGAAAAGAAAAAAGCATATTGTCTTTATTTTCATTTTTTTAAAAAAATATTTTTAATGCCAGTTATTTTTCTAAAGGAGGTTTGTGAGATCAGGAGCCCAGAGAGCAGGGTCTCAGGCCTGGCCTGTCCTCCAGTCCATGCTATGATTTCAGGCAGCCGGAACCCCTTCTGGACCTGCTTCCACTCCTAGCACCTGGGAACCTCCATAACCTCAGTCTTCAGGTCTTTCAGAGTTGTTCTGAGAAGCTAATGAAACATCACGCACGGGAAATGAAAAGCCAGAGAAATGAAACATTTCAAGATCATCCTTCTGGCAGCAAGAATTGGATAAATGCTTACAGATCAGGATCTGACCTGGCAGGTCCCCGGGCACCCAGGAGCCACCACCAGCCACTGCACTTTACAGACAAATGTTCTCACCTTTGCAGGAGGGGAGGGAAACCTCCTCTGGTTACTCAGCACCAAAGATTCCAAGCTGCAAGTAGATCCTGCCGCCTGTTTTTGTTTGGGGTTGGAATTTGAGACATATACTTCCTGGGTCATTAGCTGGAGCATCGAAGCATGCACACTAATAAAAACTCAGGCTGGGAGGAGAGTTGCTAGAATCTCCAACAAGGGGTAGTCTTTGCCCTTCTGTCTATCCCCCAGATCGGGGGTTTCCAAGCCAGTGTTTAGAGTCTGAATCCTCCTCCAACAAATCCTCTGCCTTTCTGTCCCCTGCTCAGTGTCCCTTGTACCCGTTGACCTTGGGCAGATGCATCCTTGGCTCTCTAGAGCCTGGGGAATCTTGCTCTACAATTGCATAGGAAACTAGCTCAGAAAAACAGCCTCTTACTCCCTCCTGGCACCTGCGCTTGTAAGCAAGTCTCCACCTGCTTTTTCCAAAAAGGTTTGCCTGCAGGGAGACTTCCCAAGGCCTGCACGAACCCAGGATTTTGTGGGGTGTGCCTTAGGAGACCCAAAGGCACAGTGATTTCAGCTCCTCTGTGGCGGGTGCAAGAGTCCTGGCGGAGACCGGTCCATTTTTCCCACTCAGAGAGTCAGGGCACCTACTGAATAATTGAAGTATTAGTAACAGTTTCTTTCCCCTTCTGTGGGTGCTCCCAAAGGTCTGCCGTTTTCTTTGCAGGAACAGTTGGCATTAAATACGCTGGGTGTCATGCAGCAGTGAGGTGGTTAATTTTGACTGAATATTATGCTATATAACCACTTGGCATTTAACTTGAAAAATGGCTTTCTGCTTCACCTGTCAGCATACCCAGTTCTCATCAAATAAGTGAGTGAGGAAAATTTTTAAATTTCAATTTCCTGATGCTATTAGACACTACTTCTTCCATACTTAAACAGTTTAGCAGTGCATGTATAGGCTTTGGTATTCAGACCATGCCTCAGACTACATGCTATTACAATAGCTTTTTTGTTTAAAGGGTAAAGAGATGCATGGATCTTTATCTTGAGGTTAGGAAAATGTATTGCAGGAACACGGCCAATCAGGTTCTGAATAACTTTGAAACATGGTACCATCACCCCAATGTAGTACAAGGAATTCCAGCGCCAACTACAGAGGATTTGATACTGTCAAAGGGAAGCCTTAGAAATGAAGCAAATGTGCAGAGTAATCTTGCATGGTACTTCAGGGGGAAATTGATCACTCATGTTAGCATTAATCTATTTTTACTGTTTCTTTTGTCAATTATAATTCAGTAAACCATGCCAGGGACTTACATTCATGAACTCTCCATGTTGAAGATTAAAACCCCAGGCTTATCCACTTACGTGAATTAGAGATTGCCCGTTATTCTGCAGTTCAAACATCTTGATTAGAGTCAGCTAACTTTGCTTATACATCCCTGAACAGCCGTGGAGATGAGAGACAAGTGCAGGGAAGATGACAATATTTGATTTTCTATGTCTCATACCCACTTTCTAATAATTCCTTCCTTTTGTGGTAGACATTCCTTGCAGGAGTCGGCAAACTATGGCCTGTGGGCCAAATTCATCCCACCACCTGGCCTGTTTCTGTAAAAAAAAAAACCAAACAAACAAACAAAAAAAAACCTGGCAGACAGCCACGTCCATTCATGGAAGCATTTTCCATGGCCGCTTTCGTTCTACAACAGCATAGTTCAGTGGTTGCAACAGAGACCATGAGGCCGGCAAAGCTGAAAATATTTACTATCTGGCCCTTTACAGAAAATGTTTGTTGAACCCTGGTTTGGGGTCTCCAATTTGCATTCTTTTTGTTCTCTGTTTCTGGGCTTAATTTTTGCATATCCTTAGTGGAGATGTTTCTGGAAAGAATGAATGGCTTCAGAAGTTATGTACTTCTGAAGTGTTCCTGTTCCTTTACTTGGGCCAAATGGGGGAATGTGGAAGCATCCCTGTTTTACAGATGAGAAAATGAGGCTTAGAGGGTGGAGTGGCCTGTTGAAGCCCACATAGCAAGTAACTGACAGAGCAGGGACTAGAAGCACAAACTCCATTTTGCACAGGAGCTGGGGGTGCGGGGTGGGGGGTGGTTAAATACGTCAGTAAATGTTAGTGAGTTGATAGAATGTGTCCGGCTTATAGCAAATCCTTAGTGCTCGTTAAGCATTACTACTCCCATATTTTTATTATTCTATGACCCTCACGCTGGAGCGGCAGGTGGCCAGTATGAAGGGAGGCCCGTGACATAAACGCAGGTCTTCAGCCCGAGTGAGGTTATTTGTATTAGTCGAAAACATGAACCACATTTCCCTATAATGGGCTCCATATTTTGGCCATGCAACCTCAGAAGTCTGGCCAATGGGAAACCCATGTCCTTCCTGCACAATTTCAGGCCTAAGAGTCTGTGACTCACTCTTCCTTTAGGCCCGGAGAACAAGAGGAGGGCGGGCCTGGAATCAATAAATGGATTGCACACCTGCAGGGCTCTGCCATTTGTCATCTGGGACCTAAGTGGTCATTCTGGGGCTTGCACCAACTTGTGCTGCAAGGGTTTCCACTGTCTTCAGTTATCCCACACTTTCACCCCTCAAAATAAAGTTTTAACTTCTGGGAGGCTGGGTGATGGGGAGAGGGAGGGAGAGACCAAGCAGAACGCACAGAGAGAGTGTGCGCGAGAGAGCCGGAGCACGTTTCACAGAGCTGGCTCCTTCGGAGGCCTGGCCTGGATGCAGGTGTCCTTGTAAGCCTGGGACCAAGCCCTGGCTGCCAGCAAAGCAGGTCCCTGCACCCAGAGGGAAAGCCGGGGAGGAGGAAGGAGAGTGGATGAACCAAGACTTCCAGCATAGGGCCTTCAGGATAAGCGACATGCCCTTTAAGACCATTCATTTTTCCGTTCAAGAAATATTCCATAAGTGCCCGAGTGCCAGGCACTGTGCTGAAAGGAAAGGGAGGGCTGCCAACAGCCCCTTCCTCTAGGGTTCTGTATCACCCACCTTATCAGCCCAAGTTCCGGTTTAATATGGAAACGATTATTTAGGTGTCAGAAGAGTAAATGCAAACTGGCGAAGGAACCCTGATGTTGGTGATTGCAGGCAACCCCTGGCACAGGGATGAGTTTTAGGGTTTTAGGGGTCCAGCGGCTGGGGCTGCTCCCTTGAGCTGGGACCATGGAGGAAAGGGCTGCCTGGGGACACTGGAAGATGTGCAGCCCCTGGCAACCTGATGTTTTAGGGATACTTGAAGATGGTCTTTTAGGCTGATCCCTAAAGCCCCTTCTTGCCAAGAGGCAAAATCAAGAGCCTCAGGACAACGGGACAGTGACAGTGCAAGGAAGGGGGAAAATCCCAGTGAGGAAGAAAGTCCCTAGTTAGCCTGGCTAGGGGATCTCAGGAAGAGAGGCTGTTTGTCAAGTGCAATGCGGGCAAGGAGTCAGGAGGTGGCACTTTATTTGTAGGGCGCTGATCTCTCATTAGATAGACTCGGGGCCAGTCTCCTTGCCAAGCTGGGCCTCACCTTCCTCTGGCCTGTAACCTGGGAGAGTTGGGTAAGCTCTAAGGTGGGAAGCTTAGGATGCTATTAGCGGCCACAGTTTTAAAAGTTTGCCACTTAGAAGATAGAGCTTTGGGGAAAAGATGCCTCAGAAGGATAGTGTGCTGTGGCTAATAGGACCGACACAGCACTTAGGGCTTGGAGAGCAAATGGGGTCTGCAACTTTGGGCCCGAGCCTGGGCTGTGGGGTGGGGGTAGGTGCAAATGCTGTGTGCCCAAAAGCAAAATGATGGTTCAAGATATTTAGCCCCATTGTGGCTGGTGCTCCAGGGACACTCTACCTCGTCAGAGTCTCCATTGGTGACTTTCCACTAGCCCAGCATAGGTAAAGCCATGTGCTCCCCGCCACTCCCCCACCAGGGCCCTTCTCCCCACAAGTGGAGAGAGTCTTCAGCCACAGGCTGATTTGTGAAAGAGCCTCAAGGTCCTCAGCGTCAGCCCTCTGTGATTTATCACAGGAGCCACACCTCACACTTTCTGTTGTTTGCTAAGGCCCTGTCCTTCATATCTCTCTTTAATCACGAGAGAGTAATTGCCGATATTTAAACACTGGAGTTTCCTGCAGGAATTTCTATACTGGGTTTTATAGGCATTTTATAACGGAACAAATCACAGTTTGGATGAAATTCTGGGAATTCTCTTGCAGGATAATCATGTTCAGATTGCCTCCCCACTGCTAGCTTAATGGGGCTGTCCAAGTTTGGGATTTACTGGGAAGCCAATCTGTTTTAAGAAATTAACAAAACCAATACCTAAGTACTGCACTGAACATAAAGTTTTTATTCATTTTGGTGAAAGGGAAAAAAAAATACCCAACATCCTACTACTCACAAAACAGCTCTTGAAAATCATTTTTATGAAATTGAATCTCTCTCCCTAAATGATTCCCTCATGCTAAGCGGGATGCGGCATGGCCTTATAATAATCTCTGCCTTGTATTTGTCTGTTAACTGCTTCAAACTTTGCAGGCTTTGCTTGACATGGACGTCTCCTTGTGCCATCTTTATCCTTTTTATTTCATTTATCCATGTTTTTAGGGAAATGCAAGGAGCCATGCTGATGAGAGAGAATCCTCAAATGGAGAAAGCCCTGGGATGACCGTGAGAATTTAGACTCAAAAATAGGAATCTGTATTCTTCCTCTCCCCACCCCACACATGCACAAATTATATATATATATATATAAATGAGAAGAGGAAGAAGAAGGATGTGCTTTCTCTGAACTGGACATATGGAAACCTCTTAGGGAAGCAGTTTGTATTTTCTCCTTGTAGAAGTGCCTTCCTTCCCCATTGCCCTGCCCCAACATGCCCCAATTCTGCTCTGAGGCTGGACACAGAGGATTGTTCTCTCCTTCACCATCACAGCAAGGTGGGAAACAAATCTTGTTGAAAGCATTACCTTTCTGTTGCCTGGAGCTGCAGGGGCAGTGGAGGTTGTTCCCTGCCAAGTTCTGGTGGAAGAGGTATGTAGTTGGGACAATTTCTGCACCCAGAAAGGTGACTCTTGCCTTTGTTGGAGTCTCCCTGTTAGACATCAACTGATGTCTGGACTGGGGGGCAATGGGAGAAGGGGTGCCAGGGTCTCATTTTCCCAAAGCGGTTTGCTTTTCTGAGGCTCCTTCTCAGTTGGACAATAGAACAAGAAGCCATTCTGGGATGCAGAGATTATTGAAAGACAACTGTCAGAGCTCACTGTTCTTTGAGCAGATCCTCCAACCGGTCCCAGGCAGGTACAACCTTGGATGGCTGTGAGACAGTGGAAGGAGCTCATGGCCAATGGCCCTTCCAGGAGGGCATCTGCCTAAAGAAGGGGCAGGGAGAAGGGAACCAATGCATTCAGAAAACAAGTGCTCAGTGAGGGAGACGGAGAAATGAGACACTACAGCCCTGCCATCTGCACCAGGAGATGCTTCACACTCTCCCAAGAGGCTCCGTGGACCCTGCCTCATTTCATTCATTTGCCTTGCCTGGAACAAAGCAGGAACTGATGCATTCTGACAATGTGGTCCTAGGAAACAGAGAAGGATAAGAAATCCCTGTGGTTCTGGAAAAGTTCCTGTGATCCTGGAAAACAGAGAAGGTTACAAAATTCTCCATTCTTTGTCTTCCGGAATGGCACACTGCAAAGAATTGCCCTTCCTGGGATGACTTAGATAAGGCTGAGGGATGCCCCCCATCGACCCATGATAAGGCCACACACAGGCACCCCAAGTTCCCTTTCTTTACCTCATAAATGATTGGCTGAACTGCTGGTCCCCACTGATCAACAGGAAGAAAACAGCTGGTTAATCACACGTTGGTGAAGAGTCTCTCCTTCCTCCAGGCCCACCCTCAGCCTGATCCCACCTACACCCTTCCCTGAAGACCCCTCCCGAGAACTGACCTCAGTATAAAACCTTCTCTGGTCTACTCCCCCATCACGCCACCCTTTCATCCCATGTCCCCACACCTGTTCTTTCCAACCTTGTTTAGTCCTCTCTGTAAAAGAAAATCCCTTTGTGCTGGACCCTGGAGGTGCTTGCAGACCCAAAGGTTTCCCTATGGCGATTATTCCCTTCTCTCCTTGCAATGATCCTTTTGAATAAAGTCTCTTCTGACCGGGTCCGGGTTTGTATTTTATTCGGCAAATCCAAGACTCAGGGAGGCATCAGCGCTTGTCTACTGCCTCCCTGTTAATTTGGCAGAACTGGCCCAGAACCAACCCAGACCTCTTGGTTCTGCCTTTTAGGCCAGAGGCTGCCAGGAGCCCCAGTGTCTAGGCTGGCATAGTTGAACAATCTCACAGCGGCTTGACTGCTGCTTTCTCCCCCAGCTGGCGATGTATCTGCTGGACAACGGGTGGCCTTGCACTGGGCCCATGCCCCACCCTGCCCCCAGCCCCCAGGCAAGCTGTTCAGAGTACTTGGCTCTGGGGCCCACGTTTATCAGGCCCACTGCTGCAGGGCCAGGCTCCCCCATGGTTTGATCCACTCCGTCCAGGCATGGATACTCCCTGAGATGGTGGCCCTGCCCAAGCCAGCCTCCTGACTTGTGAGACAGTATGCCAAGGGAAGCCATTTCCTGCGGCCCCCTTTCATTCCTCAGTGTCCACTTATACCTCTCTTTCTGGAATCTGGCCCCGCATGCCGTACCTCACCGTCTGCTGCCCAGGTCCCTAAAATGCCACCCAAGTTCCTGGCAGGACCATGTAGATTCTGCACGTACACAATGGGGACCTTCAGAGCTGGGGCCTTGCAGTCAGCCCCTGGAAGTCTGGTTTAGGGGCCCCTGGGCCGTCCCCATTATGAACCGGCTGGCTGTGGTGAACTTTGACTTCTGGAGCCCTAGTCACACTGGGACTCTGGACCTGCTCCGGCCTCTGGACCAGGACTTTCCCAGGTGGTGCAGGCTCACTACTCGAACCTGGGAGCCTCCACTGGATACTCTAGCCCAGTACCCAGAGCCTTCCAAGCATTGAGATATTCCGATGGTGGATGGATGTGGGGGGAGACAGCTGTGTGCTCCATTTGGGGGCATGGCCCACTCTAGCCTGTACCTCAATACTTTGCAGCTCTCCCTCATGTTCACCTCCTCAGTGCCCCCTGCAGTCCCATTTGCACACTTGCTGTGTCTTGGTGGTACACAGAGCTCTTTTCACAGGCCTCAGTTCCCCATCAAAGATGCCCTCCCTTGTAAGGAAACTGTCTCCTGTACTGCCGGCCTTGCCTCACTGGGAAGGCTTTCCAATCTCTCAGCAGGGATGAATTGAGCTCCTGCTGTATACCTTCCCAAGAGCTGGAGAGATGGCAAAGAGGATGCTCTCTTGGAGCCTAGACCTCAGAGGAGAAGACAGACCCTCCAGAAACACACAAATAAAGATCATTGTCGATGGTGAAAAGGGGCACGAATGGGTGTAGGGGCTGTGGGTAGCCACATTGGATGGTGCAGTCAGGGAAATCCTGCCTAGGAGGGGATGCTTCCGGTGACAACTCAGCAATGGGGTGGGCCATGGTGCAGAGGTATGTCAGGGGGAGCAGCAGGTGCCAGACTGGGGAGGTGGCCCTGGGCTGCACAGGGTGGCTGGGGTGGAGGGAGCCGGGAGAGCCTCAGAGCTGAGGTGTGAGAGGTGGGCGAGGGCCAGGCCACTGCGGGCAAGGAGACAGGCTTGAATTCGACCTGCGAGGAGACACCACAAGAGAGAGCCGAGTCACCTTGCTCTCTTCCCACGGAGGCGAGCCCCGTCCCAACCTGGAAAGCACTCGTTTGGCCAGCAGGGATCAGGGGAGGATTCTTTTCTCAAAAGAATAAGTTTTTAATTAGCAGGTTTTATTTACCACAGCTCTGTTCTCTTGCTCACGCAGTCCCGTTAAGAGCATTTTAAATTATGGGCTTTTATTTATTGCAAGGTGGTCTCCCTGGCAGGGGCACTTTCCTCTTGTTCTCCACCCAGGCCTGCCTGAGCAGGAGGGAGGAGAAACCAAGAGGAGCTTAAACCCAGATCTCAAGGGTGGGGAAGACACAAGCCCAGAACGAGGCACGCCAGCTGTGCCTTCCTCTCTCCTCTCCGCAGACAATGGGGCAGGAAAGCTTCACCTTCTTGGATGTGGTTTCCCAAATCGAGGCATCTGAATTAAATCTCACCAGTTAACTCCCAGCAGGGTGCCTCTGGTCCTGGAGATGGGGTTGAACAGGAAGCATGGCAGGCTTCTGCATCCTCCCTAATTCCATTGGGTGGCTTTCAATGTCATTCTATTTAAATCCTGTGAGAGAGCCCTTAAGGACAGCCAGTTTTATTTATTGTCAATAAAACCCCTCTTTTGCTCAATGCTAGCCACCATCAGGGAAGGAAGCGCCGCCTCCCGTGAACTGGACACCCACGCCACTGAAGGAACAAGGTGCTGTCCTTGGCATATGTGCATATGAAGAAATTTATTGAGCCCATTTTCATATCCCTCGACTAATGGGAGGATTTTAAGACCTTCCTAAGTACAGTCGTAGTAAATCCTGGTTCATATTTCACCCCAATATTCAAAGTAAAAATAGCTTTTGGCGGAGGGAGGAGAATCGCTGGGCCCATACCTTTGGGTTTGGTAGCTCAGTTCTCAACAACATCAACAACCAAAAAAAAAACCCACAAAAAACAACAACAACAACAAAAAAAAAACCTGAAAAAACCCCCACACTGTAGCAATCAGCTCCCTAATGAGCTCCTAACTCGGTTTCTACCTTATCCCAAAGGTATAGAGAATAGCACTGCTTTTTTTTTTTTTTTTAAATATCAAGCAAACATCGTTTGCTCTAAAATGTCCCTAAAAGCGGGCCTGAATTGCCAGTAAAGGCCAGGTAATTGTATCAGCATGGATCAGAAAGCATTTCTCAGGCCAGATGAAAGGGTTTTCAGGGCTGAAGAACTGAAGCTTCCGCAGCCACGGTGCTTGGGAGACAGCCCGCGCTGGGCCATGAAGGGAGAGCTTTTCAACACAAAGCGATTTCCCTTTTATTAAAGCCCAGTGCCCATCTCTCCCCTTCTTTTGTTCTAATTTGTTAAACTTAATTTCTTCTGAGAAGTTGTCCGTAATCTCAGGTTAAATCAGAGAAACTTTCTGGCTGCCTGTTTCTGAGAAGCAGACCTTGCTCTGGCACCTTTTTAAGCCCAGGGCTCTGAATTCTTAATTATTTTTCTCCTTGTCCAGGTTAATGGTATAGAGACGGAAAAACCCTGATGTTTGGGTGGCTTGCCTTCTTAACAGCTTGACCAGCCTCGCCCTCCACCTCTGAGCTCTAGAATCACTTGACTAGCAAACACATATACAGTATAAATATTTAAGAAAAAGTAAATTCCATTAAGCTGCTGGGTGATAGATGCAATGGTAGGTACTTATCTTTGAAATATTAAACTCTAGACATTTATATCCATACAAAAAGAGTTTTCTGCCAGTTGATGAGAATTATGTGCCTGGCACTAATAAAATATTAAACTCCAATTTAAAAGATAAGTATCTTATCCACTTTTTTCATAATAAAACATTTTACAGTGTTCAGGAAAGCCAATATGCATCAGGATTTCCATACAATACTGTATTTACAAACTTTCATAAAAGTTTTGCGTCCGCATTTATACGTGGCTGATTTTATATGAGAATCCTGATTCTTCCCCCTAATGACATGGTGCATTTGGAGTATGCATGACGGAAGGTGTACAAACAGCCTTTGTTTTTGTGTATGATAATTCCGCATTTTTGGTTAGTGGCTCTCACTGTCAGTTAATTAAATGGAAGTGGTCACTTAAGATTACATTATCCCTTTCTGTCCCCCTTATATAAATTAATGTCAAACTGATGCAATGTTTCATGTTTAAAATAGCAGATACAAGTGGTAGAAATTATAGCCTGCAGTTTTCTTATTTGACAATGCATTATTTTCAGCTGCAAATGTCAGTTTCTAACCCCTGCCAAGAATATTGTGGGGAAGGCAATGAGTAAATAAGTTTTAGTTATCAAATTTAGTGTCTTTTTGTTACCAGGATGAGGGTGGGCAAACAGGGCATGCACATGTATGAATTTATGGAGGCCCATTTCCAGAGCCCCGTGGCATAGAAAGGAAAGGCGCAGGTGAGCCAGCCTCTCCGTGGCAAGAGCTGCCTTGGGCAGTAGCATGCAAGCTCCAGCAGAGGCTGGGGAGGGCCAGCCATTGTGGTGCCCCAAGTATCTCTTGGGCTAGGATAGTTCAGAGATTAGAATAACAAAAACTTAGGTGAATTTCCTGAAGGGTAAAATGTTTTCAAATAGCCTCATCTAATTTGACCTGGACTTCATAAGCCACCGTCTTTTCATGAGAACATGGTGTCAAATGCCACCAATTTGTCAACTCACCTTTAGCAAGGAGGTTGCTGAGTTGGGCTTTGGCAATTGACCAAATGCTACTGACACCTCAAAACCATTTTGGTAGTCTCTTAAAGTGGAAGTCACCTGTGGAAGCTTTCCTTTTCCTGTAGAAATTGGATCTGACAAAGGGATTTCTATTAGCAGACTTCTCTTCCCTCTTTGTTTTGATAGATGCCAAAAGACAACGCTGCTTTAAGAAATGTAATTACTTAAAAGGATGATTGGAGGCAAAAAGCTTTGAGAGACAAATAGCATTATATTTTAAATAAACACAAATCACCATGGAGGAAATCCCTATAGCTTGACCCTCCGGTTTGAGGCTGAGAAATGAAATAGAGAGCCCAAGGCGGGGTTAATCAGCTCATGAGCAAGCAAAATATTTTAGTTTGGTGATTCACGTAGAGTCGAATTAGCTAAATGGTTTTAACATTCTTTTTTTTTTTTTTTTTAGTTCTCACGGAGACATTGAACATCCTGAAACCACCAGAAGAAACCTTTGCTAATGGTGAATACTTGCCTGCTCCCCTCTGCAGACCAACTGATGCTCAGCCCAGGCTTGCCAAATTGTCCCGTGAGCATCACCAATTCAAAACCTCAGGGCAAAGCACGGCCGAATTCTAGCCAAGAGAGCAGGAATGGCGATCCACAGAGATTTAAAAATAAACATCTTGTAGCCAAAAGCGGGGGTGGGGGTGGTGAATTTGGAAGCCTCCTTTCCATTGGGTGCGTGTCTTGATGAAATGAGGGTGACATGGTTTCTGCTGAGAATGTTAGCTCAGACGGTCATTTTGCAGAGGTGAGGGACGGGTGCTAAGAGTGAGGAGGGAGAGTTGCATTGTTTGGCTGGGAAGAAGGAGGCAATCGGCTCTCCCTTTCCTTTCCAAGAGATGAACAGCAGTAGAGTTCCTTCTTTTGGTAAATTACTGTAGAAACAATGGGTTGCGATTATCATCCCATTTGAAAAGCATCCACTAATTATACTCAGGATCAACTCAGGATCAACTGCATGTAATATCCATGATATCTATTATGAGCAAATCAGTGTGATGCTCTGGCATGCACTGATCCCTTTATCTTCCCACATTTGAAGGAAATAATTGCTCTGTAAAAAGTTCCTTGAAAGCCTGCCCTGCTGGGTTTCTCTTCTGCAGGTGTTTCAGGGCTGGGGCCTGAGGGGGGCAGCACAAGTTAGCCCCCTTTCTTTTGGGGGGTGGGGTTCAGCACAGCAGGGTCCTGCCTCCAATATTCACCAGTTGTGTAAATGTCAGGTAAGTTTTCTGACCTCTCTGCACCTCTGCTTCCTTCTCCATAAAACAGGGAAGAGAATGGTGCTTATGCATGGGTTTATTACGCAGACTAAAAGTGTCAATGCATTCATCAAAGCATTGACGGCAGTATCTGGCCCAGAAGAGACAGTAAAAAAATGTTCATTATTGTTGTCCTGGTGTGTGATTTAGAGGTTCCTGAAGGCTTGGTTCTGGAAAATTTCAGCCAACAGTCTCTGGCAGTGAGAGACACTGTCAGGCTAAGGGGATGATATTTGGGAGGGGAGCAGGGAGCCAGGTTCTGCTCAGACCCTCCACAGAGGAGGTCAGGCCACTCTGGGCTCATGGGACATCCCCTGGAAGACTCTGGCAGGTTTTCAGCTCAGCCTGAGTCTTCTGGGGTAAGAGAACTGAATTCTGTTCCTAGTTCCTTGGTGTCTGTGATCTGTGAAGCTGAAATCGGAACGCTGCTCTCCCAACCTTCTTGGGAAACTCGAATGAAGCAAATCTTATAAAAATGGGTTTTGAACTTAATGACAAAAAACACTACTATTTAAAAACAGGGCACTGATTTATTTATTATGTATGTCCCACTGTGTTCCCTCCTGCCAGCCAACTGATTTGGTCTTAGATAAGACCGTGCCCAGGCTCCTACCTGACCCTTTTGAATTGGCTCCCATCCAAAGGCAAACAATCCTCCCAATATGTAACTGTATTAGTCAGGGTTCTTTAGGAAAACAGAACTGACAGGAAGAGATATCTGTAAGTAATATGAGGTTTTATAGAATTGTCTCACGTGACCATGGGGATGCATGAGTCCTATTTGCATAGGCAGGCTACAAAGCAGGAACTCCGATGAAGGTCCACCATGAGTTTCCCAGGAGAAGGTGGCTGTCTGAAGTAGAGATGGGAATTCTCTGACTGCTCAAATCATTTCTCCTTTTAAGGCCTTCATCTGATTGGATGAGACGATGAGACGTTTCTCATATCTAAAGGCAATTTCCTCAGTTTCTTGTAGATGTCATCAGCCATAGATGATGCAATCGACTCACTAATGATTTAAGTCCAGGAAATGTACTCACAGTACAGTGGCTTGAAGATTACCTGGCCAAGTGGACCCATGAGCCTAACCAACTATGTAGAGTCTTAGGTGAAACCTTGACTGAATTCCTCATTGCCCCCAGGGTCAAGTTCAAGCTCCTTGGCATGGCTCCATTCTCTAGCCCCCTGACTATGTCTCTAGCCTCACTTCTACTCACTTCCCCTTTCTCTTCACACTCCAGTCAGATAGAACCATTTCTAGAAAATGCCACATTCCCCTTCTTCTTCCCTCTTTGCAGACCACTGAGTAGTTCAGGACAAGGACTCTGAAGCTAGACTCCTTGGGTTCAAACCCTTGCCCATAATTTAAAAGCCACATGTTATGTAACTTCTTTGAAAGTTACATATTGGGGTATCAATCTCATAGGATTGCAAGGAGGATTAATTAGTTAAAACATAAAAAATGCTCAGACCCTCCTGAGATGGGTCTTAAGAGAGGGTGGTTCCTGTCCAACTTTTGAAGATTTGTCTTCTGAGTCTCCCCTGCCAAGGGGACTAAACTTTTAGAGGCAGAGGAGGCCCCTCTATTTTTTCTGCATGTGGACAGACCCTTGAAGTTTTAGGTTCCAGCACCCCTTTCCCAGGAAGCTTCTTCAGGGTTCCATCCCACCCTGTTCTTTTCTTTCCCTAAGTGTGCCTCTTCTGCCCCCACATGTTTTTGCTTGACATTATTCACTATTTGATCATGACTTTTAACTAGTCCAGTCTTGTCTGACCAGCTTGTCAGATTCCAGAAGAAGGGAAGTAGACCCTTTATCTTGTCCCACCCCCTCCCACAACCAGCACTGGACTGGCACATTAGCAATGCCTGGCAATGGACTGAATGATTGCCCACCCACCGTTATCCATAGCCCTGGTCCTGTGGATTTCAGCACAGTGGCAGTTTCCTCCAGCAGGGACCATCCTCATGTTTTCTAGCCACTTCTGAGCTCCTCTGTGCACTCTGCCTAGGTCAACTAGATCCCCAGATACATATTACCTAAGACAAATGTCCCCATTGTAAAGTCTGTGGTTGGGGGGATGGAGACAAGAGACCCCACACCCCCTCCAGGGAAGCTTGCCCATTTCAGGAGGCCATCCTGAGCTCCTGAGTAGCCATGCCTGCCAAGATGTGCTCCTAGTGGGACCTTGAAAAGGCAGAGAAGCCCAGAGCAAAACTGATTCTCCAACAACTGCTACATCATCCTTGTATTTGTTCAGATGATCTGTTATGTTGGCTGTAGCATCATTGCCTTGAGGGTTGTTCTAGTTTTACTTGCAGGTTCCTCTTGTCTTTAGGAAAAATACAAAGTGGGGAGGAAGAGTCTAGTTCTCTAAAATATGACTCTTAAGAAAAGTTACCTAGAATAAGGAGGAGGAGGAGGAGGAGGAGGTAAGAGAGGGAGTGAGGGAGGGAGAGAGAAAGGAAGGGGGAAAGAAAGGAAAAGAAAGTGACAGAAAGAATGAAAGAAAAAGGAAAGGGGAAGGAAAGAAGGAAGGGAGGGAGGGAAGGAGGGAAAGAGAAGGTTGAGCCCTCCCTTCTGGCTTCCCTGGACCCAGGGTGGGCAGGGAAGAGACATCAGCTCACTTTCTTCCATCGAACGTGAAGCTGATCTCATAGAAAATATGATGCCTCAAACCTGAACTATCTGTTCCATGTGACAGGGACAGGGTGGGTGGCTTCTGCCTGTGATTTAAGGTAAAATTAACACATATGCTTCTTGGGTAGTTTCACAGTATAAGACTTTCAGCCAAATGCAAGTGTTTCCACACACTTCCTTCTTGAGAAGACAGATTTGCATATGCATTAAGGCCATTTTATCAGAACGCACACACAGAGGAGTGACACATCTCATTGACAGCGCCCAGGTGACGGATAACTGTTCACAAAACGTACACTTGAGAAGAAAGGAGGAGGAGGAACAGAATGAAGGGCTGCTGTGTGAACGGGTTTTGAGCCAGGCACCACAGATTGGATGGTTTGACTTGTATCCCAGCTCCAAGTGAGCCAGGAGGCAACAGGTGCTCCCGGATCTACCTGCTTTACCAGGTGGGACTGCTGGGCACTGAGCTCCAGCTGGCCTTGGGCACCCGGGGCCAATCCAGGTGGTTTATCCATTACACCTCCACCCTCATCACCTGTTTGCTGTGCTCCAGCCTCATTGGGGTTGGGAGATTCACAGAACCTACAGATCCCACTGTTCAGAATGTTCTTCCCACACATTGTCACAAGTCGAGTCCAGAGGAGGATTTACCTCCATACCACCTCAGATGAAGGTTTTCACCATTATAATCATCTGGGAAATTAAAGTTGAAAATTAAAACACAGGCAAAACCTGTGTGTGTGTATGTTTCTGAAAGGACTGGGTGAACCATGTTGGCTGCCTTTCCTTTTATAAGAGACTGTGGACCTGGCTTCCTTGGTCCACAAAAAAAAAAAAGTCTTGCTGCTTTTTTTCCATCAGAGGCATTGGTCTCCTGCAGAGTGACAACTCCGCCAAGTTTTTAAGGTCCACGTGCTAATGAAGGGAGTGGTGTCCACTCTAGATATCCAACCTTTAATGAACTGCTGCTACAGGCATGCCCCAGCCATGCCCACACACGTCCTGCCCCTAAGCCATCCCCCATGGGAGCCCACAATGCAGCCTGGGAGAGAGGCACCTTAGCAAATTATATGCAATTAACCAATTGGCTCTGTAATGAGTCATATTAGTCTGCATCAGCTATTAATATGACCAAAACCTCTCTAACCCTTTTTAGCTGTTTTTCACAATGGAGCTGCAGCCAGCTACCCAGGTACATACGAATGTTTTTTAAACTATGTCTTCCAGCACTCAGCTCAGACATGTGGGAGCAGTGGGAGGACAGGAGCCAACACAGATCACCAAGGGTAATTTGTAAGGGAACAAAATAACCGAGTGCAATTAACCCTGTTGTCAGTGGTTAAGATTCTTGAAATGACAGGTGTATCAGAAGTGCAAAATTTTCTGTTTGTTGTTAAATTCTCCACCTAGAACTCTATCGTGTTACTTAGAAACTGCAGCAAATTCAAGATATTTTCTATCAAGTGTCTCCTTGGGTGCTAAGTCTATCGTTGCAATATATTAATTTTTTTTTCCTTTGGAGACATTGATGATGACTCATGTCTTCACTCTCTCTAACCTGGTAGCTTCCCTATGTCTTTAGGAGAGTATTTGTAATTGTTGGAATATTCTTGGCCATCTTTCATTTGGAATTTATGTAGTAATTTCAGCAAAACCGAGACCTTGTGCAGCAGTTTTCATCTTTTTCAAGGCTGCCTCTATTTCTTGAGATGCTGGAGGGCTTCCAATTATTCCTTCTGGTCTCTTTGGATGTGAATTGTAACAGATCAGCTGAGAGTCGCAGTTCAACAATTTTAAGCTTATCAATATAAATATAACGTTAAACCTCTTTTAGATAATTGGAGCTATGTGTGAAAATGTGACCAATTTGTGCATAAATTGGTCCTACACTTCTTCCTGGCAAAGACGGAGAAGGAGGGAGAGACCAACCATTTGTGGGGCTAGTTGCTTCTCTGGAAGGACTTTTCCACACCTTGAATTCTCATTCTAGGTCTGTGGCTGCTGACGGGACCCTGCATAGTGATGCAAAACCCTAAGGTCCTTTGTCCTTTTGAACCCAATGCTTCAGTCCCAGAGGCTGTAAAGAGAATCTAGACAAGGCACTTCCTTGTCACACCAATGGGGAGGTTGCAGACAGACTTGAGAACTATATGTCTCCACTTGGACAGTCGAGAAATTCAGCCTGGTGCCCACAGGGAGGGGAAGAGAGGGCGCTGGGGAAAATCCTGGCACTAACTCATACAACTTGGAAAACTTGCTGTTGCTTAGGGATCCAGGGGGAGCCCCTCTTCTCCTCCTGCCTCTCCTTTCAGCATAAATTTGTGTGGGGGTGGGCGGGGGTGAGGGGTGGGGAGAATTATTCCACTTCTCCAGTTGTGAGTCCCCCAGAGAGCAGAGCGGGTTAGGAGGCATAAGATGGTTAAAACTGCCCATAGCACTTTGTCGCTTACTAAGGGCATTTAACATAATGAATCCTCCCAACAGCAAGAGACAAATACTATTACCCAAATTCTACAAGTGAAGAAATTGAGGCTCTCAGAAGATTAAAATTAAAACCAAATCAGGAGGCAAAAAAAAAAAGGACTGCTCAAGGACACTTGGAACAACTTCTAAATTCCTCTATGTGGCTTATAAACTTTGAAGTTGATTTCTTCACCTGCAATGATGAAAGTGGAACTAGGGAAGGACTCTTTGAGGCTCACACCATCTGCAGAATCACCTGACAGGTTCCCAGCTGGCCAGAACGCGGAGGTGGTGCTTTGTCTTCCTGAGATGTCTGGCTAAGTCACCGTGAGGTGACTCTGGGACTAGAGTCCTCAGGAGGGGTGGGGCGGGAACTCCAATCCTCTTGTCTGGAGTAGGGTTCCCAGCTCCCTCATTAGGACTTGGAACAAGAGACCCACCCAGATGTCACCAGGGTCTGGAAAGTAAGTGTAGCCAGACTATCAAAGCCTCTCCCACTGCCACTCTCAGACACTGAGGAGAATCCTCTCTGCTATGGCTGCTGAACAGAGCTGAACTTAGTCTTGCCCCGACTCATTCAGAAAACACACCAGCAACCTTCAAGCCCCACCAGTGTGATCTCTGACTTGAGGGGTGATCAGGGTGAGAGGATATACAACAGCTCTCTGAAACCAAAAAAGTACCCAAAGACCCTTTATCTTAGAAAGAGAGTTGTTTTCTGAGTAAACCAATGACTGCCATTTAAATTCATGGTTACGTTTCCAGAAGAACCCCAAGATTTAATGAGCACAAGTATTGCCTCTACTCCTCACCATTTCCTTCTAATTTGGGGGAAAGGGAGCCTTTTATAAAGAGGTTTGTTGGACATCAAATGCTCTGTTAAAGAAGCAAGATGAGTTAAGCAGACATGAATCAGAAAACATATGGATTCAATTTTGGTTTTAAAAATTAATGGGAAAACACATTCTCATCAAACTCAAAACAATGAAAAATATTTTTTAAGCAGGCAAGAAATCCAAAATACAGCTGGGTCTGCCCAGCTCTGCACAGATTCCTAACGCCCATGGTCTCCTTCCTTAGTTTTCAAAAATAGCAAATTGAGCTGAGGATGTGTGGAATAAATTAGGGCAGCGCATACTAGGTATCGGCTTCCAGCAGGGCAGACCACCCAGAATGGGGTCCCTGAGAGACCCTGTTAATTGTCCTTGCTTTGCCCCCAGACCTTCTGGGAATGTGAACTGATGGGGCAGGTCCTAGGGATAGAAAATACCAGAAAGTGCCCAGAGCCACCAGAGTGAAGAGGGCACTGACAAATAAGTTAGGCTTATCCACAGACCAAGAATCTCAGAAAATGGAAAAATAAAAACCTGGGGGGTGAGGGGGGATGGGACCAAAGTGAAGTCCATCTCTGTCATCCACTGGATGTCCTAGCACCTCCCACCCCACCCTACCCCCACCAGCAAAATCTACCTTTCTGCTTCCCACAATCCTCCAGCCATGGGTCTGTGAAAGCTGCCTCCCTGGATGGCCTCTCCTGGTGTCCCAGCAAGTTCTGCTAAAGGATCAAGGATGAGATGTTCCATCCGGACCCAAGTAATGGGCAGTGGGAGGTAAAGTCTGAAATGTCACCTTCAGGGTATACTCAGGCCACCTGACCTGACCCCCAAATTGTCCATAGGCTTCCTATGTTTTCCTAGATGACAACCACCCCTGGAGAACCCCTGGAAAGCATTCTCCTCAATCCTCCTTCCTCACTTTGGCCTTCCATCCAGCAGATGACCTTGCCTCTTACTTTAAGAAAGACAAACCTCCAACACCACACCTGCCATCCTTCTCACACCAAAACCCGCCTGGGTCTGAGGAATAGAGGGGCTTCTCTGTCTGCTCAAGCTAGTTCTCCAGCTGGGTGCTAGATCCAATCCCTTTACCTTCTCTGGGACCCTATTTGTGCCCATTCTCTGCTCTACCTTAGGCTGTTGATGTCCATGTGAATGTGTTTCCAGCACAGTTTTTTTTGTTTGTTTGTTTTGTTTGTTTTTTTTTTTAAGATTTTATTTATTTATTCATTTATCCCCCCCTTGCTGCTTGTGCTCACTGGGTCAACTAACCACGCCGTGCGGGCGGGCTTGCCTTCACCAGGAGGCCCCGGGAACCGAACCTGGGACCTCCCATATGGTAAACGGGAGCCCTACTGATTGAGCCACAGCCGCTTCCCTCCAGCACAGTTTTTAAATATGCTTTCTCAGAGGCAGACTGTCTGGCATTGTAAACTTGGGATAGCACCCAGCCTCCCTGTCCCTAATGTCCCCTCTGCAAAATGGAGATAATAAGAGCCCCCACCTGATGGGCTTGTTTTGAAGGTTAAAAGAATTAGTACATATAAAACACTTATAATAGTGGTCAGCACATCATAAACATAAAATAAAGGTAGATTATTTTATTCCTGTTTCCCACCTGCCAGCATTTAAATGTGTTCAAGCATCCCATATTGAAGAAGGGAAATTCTTTTCCTACCTCATGCCCACCTCTAAGTACTGTCCTCTCTATAAATTCACTCTTCCTGTCAAATTTCTTGGAAGAGTTGTGTGCATCTGTTGTTTCCTTGTCATTGGCTCATTCTCCCACCTAAATCCAGTGTGGTCAAGCCTCCCCCCCGACCCCCACTCCACTTCACTGGAGTTGCTATCACCATGTCCCCCTTGCCACTGAGTCTAAAGGACAGTTTTCACTCAGTTCATCTCACCTTTCTTTGTCCTTGGCCCTGGTGACCTTTCTGCCCCTTCCAAACCTCCCTGTTGGCTTTCCCACCCCGTTACTGGGACAAATCAACCCTAGCTCTTCTTCCTCTGACTATTAGGTAAATATGGATGTCCTTTAGGACCCTACCCCACCCATTGCCCTGGCTGCTGGCCCCACTCGCCCTCTCCAGCCCAGTCCTCTCTCCTGGGCCTCACTGGGAATGGACCCAGTGGTCTCCCAGGCATCTTCAGCTCAGCCCTGCCTTTTCCCCTATAAGTTCCTCTCTAGGAGTACCTGTATCCATGGAGTACACTCAAACCAATGGCCTAGAGGTCACTCTCAAGCATTTCCTCTGCCACACATTGACCCTATTTCCTAAATACCTTTCAGATGCCCAGATGTCTCCAGCTCCACAGTCAATTCTCTAATTCAGACCACCAATGTCCCTCTCTTGGATTAGTGCAATCATCTATCAAATATTCCCTGGAAGCCAGCTGATATTCCACCAACCCATTCTATACATTTCCTGTAGGGTATACCTGTCAACCTAGCTCCACTTCCAACCCCCACCACATTGAAAGCTGAGGATAAAGTATGAATTCCTTAACCTGGCCTTCAAAGCCTTGCTATCCTGGCACCTGCCAACTTTACCAATGGGAGTGCTTCACTTCTCTTTTTCTAATCTACACTCCAGCCATGCAGAATTTAGTTTGTTTTTGTCACACATTGGTTGTACAGCATCTGAATACATTACTTTGGTTTGGAGAAATTCCTCAATGTGAATCTATACCCAAAGGGGGTGTGGCTATTTCCTTTCCCTGGTCATTGTCACCCTAGACCACAAGACACCTATTTGGCTGTTTGGGTGCATGGTGATTGTGGCACCAGAGCCATTGTCCTCATGAGCCCTTCCTGTGGTGTAACCAGGAAGCTTCCTGGCAGCCCAGCTTCCATTGACTGCAGCCTGGTTCCCCAGCCTTCCTGTTCTTTGATAAACTATCTAAAATTCTTCCGATGAATTCCATTTCCTCTGAAGTTATCCAGAGCTGGTGTCCATTGTTTGTAGCCAAGAACTCTGATGGTTACATGGAATTTCTTGCAGGGCCTCAAACAATATTCTGCATGTGGGATGTCTCTATTCACACTTCACTAAGCTTACCCCTCCTCATTCTTCAGATCTCAATTTAAAGATTTTTCTTCCAAGGAGCCTCAGCCAACCTTCTTCACTTAGATCAGGTTAGATGCCCCTGTGGAATATTTCTTTTTTCTCTATCACGGCACTCATCATTCTTAAATATGATTGCTTGTTAAGTGCTCTTCCCTACTAGATGCCAAGGTGTTCAGGTATCTCATTGTCTTGCTTATTCTGGCTTTCCCAGGGGCCCAGCATCTGTTACATAATAACTCTCAATAAATATTTGCTGAATGAATGTATTGCACCTTTATTCCAGTACCTGAAGTTGTTTTCCCTAGATTCTCTTTATATATATATATATATATATATATATATATATATATATATATATAT